>CM038049.1:121902140-121919640 GCA_021397845.1 Areca catechu
GCGCGGGTCGCCGCAGGGGCGTGCCCGGGCCATGGCACAGCCAGGCGCAAGTCACCGGGCGCGCGCGGGCCATGTCCCGCCGGGCGCGAGGCCCCGGACGCGCACAAGGGCACGGCGGGCTCGGGCGCGCGCGGGTTGTGGCACTAGCGCGCGCGCGTCATGGCACGGCGCGCGCGGGTCACCGGGCGCTCGCACGCGGGCCATGGCACGGAAGCATGTGGGTCACGGCGCTACCATGCGCAGGGTGACGGGCGCGCGCGGGTCATGGCACCTTGGGCGCGAGGCACCGGGCACGCACAAGGGCACGGCGGGCTCGAGCGCGCGCGGGTCATGGCACGGGCGTGCGCGGGTCAGGCGTTGCCATGCGCAGGGTAACGGGAGCGCGCGCACGCGGGTCGTGGCACGGGCGTGCGCGGGTCATGCCACCGCCGGGCGCGCACAAGGGCACTGTGGGCTCGGGCACGCACGGGGTCATGGCACGGGCGTGCGCGGGTCACGGCGCGGGCGGGCGCGGGTCACGGAGCTGCCGTGCGCAAGTCAACGGGCGCGTGCCACGGCGCGGGCGGGCGTGGGTCACGGCACCGTCGGGCGCAAGGCAACGTGCACGGGTCACGGCACTGGCATGCGCGGGCCACGGCACGGGCGTGAACGGGTCATGGAGCAGCCGGGCGCGGGATGCACGGCGCGCGCGCGGGTCATGGCGCGGGCTTGCACGGGTCACCGGGCACGCGCGCGGGCCACGGCACTGGCGTGCGCGGGTCACGGCGCTTCCGGGCGCGGGCCATGGCACGGGAGTGTGCGGGTCACCAGGCGCGCGCGGGTCACGGCGCCGCCGGGCGCGCACGCGCGGGTCATGGCACGGGCGCGTGCGGGTCACGGGGCTGCCTGGAGCGTGTCAACCGGCGCGCGCGCGGGTCGTGGCACGGGCTTGCACGGGTCACGGCACTGCCGGGCGCGAGGAGCCGGGCGCGGGCCATGGCACGGGCGGGCGCAAGGCACGCGCGGGTCGTGCCAAGGGCATGCACCGGTTACGGCACGGGCGGGTGCGAGGCACCGAGCTCGCACGAGGGCATGGCGCGTGCCAGTCCTGGCATGGCGCGCGCTGGTCATGGCACGGGCCGGTGCATAGAACCGGGCGGGCGCGCGGGTCTTGGCACGGGCATGAGCGGGTCACGGCACCGCCGGGAGCGGGCACCGGGCGCGGGCGTGCACGGGTCGCGGCACCGCCGGGTGCAAGGCCACGGTCGCGCGCAAGGGAGTGAGCGTGCGCGGGTGATGGCACCGGCGGGCGCAAGGCCCCGGGCGTGCGCGGGTCGTGGCACCGCCGGGCACGGGCGTGCACGGATCATGGCACCGGCGGGCGCAAGGCCCCGGGCGTGTGCAAGAGCGCGGGCGTGCACGGGTCACGGCGCTGCCGGGTGCAAGGGGCAGCGCGCGGGCGTGCACGGGTCATGGCACGGGCGTGCGCGGGTCACCGGGCGCGCGCGCGCCCGGGTCATGGCACGGGAGTGCACGGGTCACCGGCGCGCGCGCGCACGTGTCATGGCACGGGCGTGCGCGGGTCATGGTACGGGAGTGCACGGCTAACCCAGCGCGCGTGCCCGGGTCATGGCATGGGCGTGCGCGGGTCCCGGCACCACCGGGCTCGAGTCCACGGGCGCGCGCAAGGGCGCGGGCGTGCGCGGGTCCTGGCACCGCCGGGCTCGAGTCCTAGGGCGCGCGCACGGGCGCGGGCGTGCGCGGGTCCTGGCAGCGCTGGGCTCGAGTCCCCGGCGCGTGCACGGGCGCGGGCGTGCGCGGGTCCTGGCAGCGCCGGGTGCGGGGCACCGGCGCGCGCACGGGCGAGTGCGGGCGCGGGTCCTGGCAGTGCCGGACGCGGGGCACTGGGCGTGCGCACGGACGCGGGTCCTGGCAGCGACGGGCGCGGGGCACCGGGCGCGCGCACGGGCGCGGGCGGGCGCGCGTCCTGGCAGCGCCGGGCGCGGGCGGGCGCGCGTCCTGGCAGCGCCGGGCGCGGGGCTCCGGGCGCGCGCGGATGCGGGTCCTGGCAGCAACGGGCGTGGGGCACCGGGCGCGCGCACGGGCGCGGGCGGGCGCGCGTCCTGGCAGCACCGGGCGCGGGGCACCGGGCGCGCGCACGGGCGGGCGCGGGTCCTGGCAGCGGGGGCACCGGGCGCGCGCACGGGCGCGGGCGGGCGCGGGTCCTGGCGGCGCTGGGCGCGGGGCAACGGGTGCGCGCACGGGCGCGGGCGGGCGCGCGGGCACCGGGCGCGCGCACGGGCGCGGGTCCTGGCCGCGCAGGGTGCGGGGCACCGGCGCGCGGGTCCTGGCAGCGCCAGGCGCGGGGCACCGGGCGCGCGCACGGGCGCGGGCGGGCGCGGGTCCTGGCAGCGCCGGGCGCGGGTCACGCGGGGCGCGCAAGGACGCGGGCATGCCCCCGAATTTGCAATGCTGCTCGCGACCCAGGAACCCCCGGGGTGGACCTTGGCCGGATGCCCCGCTCGCGGGTAGTAGGTTGGCAAGACCTCTTGATGGCGGGGCGCGGGTCTTGGCCGCCCCGGATGCGCGTCCCGCGCGCGTCCAGGTGCGCGTCCAGGCCCTCCCCCGCTTCTGCAACGTTGCTCGCGACCCTTGGGTACTCTCCCGGATATCTGTTTTGGATTTTCTGCTCGCGCGGCGCGCGCCCAGGCCTCCATGGACTCGCGTCCTGGCTGCTCTGTGATCGCGCCCGTGTCGGGCCCTCCGGGACTCGCGTCATGTGCTGTGTGGTTCCGAGTCCTGGCCGCCCTTTTGCCCCGCGCATGGTGTGCGCATCCTGGACATCCTGGACTCGCATCCGGGGTGCGGCTGGGTGCTCTCTCGTGCTTGGGCCGTCTGTGACTCGGGTCCAACGACATTTGGGCGCGAGTCTTGGTCCTCCCTTGCGTTTGCAAGCTAGCTTTTGTGCCTCGAACACCTCGGGATGCCCCTTCTACGCCCGCCCCTTCCGAGTGCCGGATCTTCGCGGCCGCGCGCGCGCGAACCATGGTCGGTGCCATCCGGTCCGGTCGACATACCGGTCCTTCGGCTCCGTCCGGATCCTTCGAGCGAAAACGCGGCCGCGCGCGCGCGCGGAACCAAGGTCGGTGTCCTCCGGTCCGGTCGACCTCCCGGTCCCGCTCCATCGACTCCGTCCGGATCCTTCGGGCGAAAACGCTGCCGCGCGCGCGGAAACTAGGTCGATGTCCGATGCTCCGGTCGACCTCCCGGTCCCGCTCCATCGCTTCATCCTGATCCTTCGGGCGAAAATGCGGCCGCGCGCGCGCGGAACCAAGGTCGGTGTGCGATGGTCCGGTCGACCTCCCTGGCCCGCTCCATTGCCTCCGTCCGGATCCTTCGGGCGAAATCACGGCCGCGCGCGCGCGAAACCAAGGTCGATTTTCGATGGTCCAGTCGACCTCCCGGTCCCCTTCCATCGTCGCCGTCCGGATCCCTCGGGCGAAAAACGCGGCCGTACGCGCGCGGAACCAAGGTCGGTGCGCTCTTTGGTCCGGTCGACCTCCCGGTCCCGCTCCATCGTTGCCGTCCGGATCCCTCGTGCGAAAAACGCGGCCGCGCGCGCGCGGAACCAAGGTCGTTGTGCGATGGTCCGGTCGACCTCCCGATCCCGCTCCATTGCCTCCGTCCGGATCCTTCGGGCGAAATTGCGGCCGTGCGCACGCGGAACCAAGGTCGGTGTGCGATGGTCTGGTTGACCTCCCGGTCCCGCTCCATCGCCTCCGTCCGAATCCTTCGGGCGAAATTGCGGCCGCGCGCGCGCGGAACCAAGGTCGGTGTGCGATGGTCCGGTTGACCTCCCGGTCCCGCTCCATCGCCTCCGTCCGGATCCTTCGGGCGAAATCGAGGCCGCGCGAGCGCGCGGAACCAATGTCAGTTTTCGATGGTTTGGTCGACCTCCCCGGTCCCGCTCCATCGTCGCCGTCCGAATCCCTCGGGCGAAAAGCATGGCCGCGCGCGCGCGGAACCAAGGTCGGTGCGCTCTTTGGTTCGGTCGACCTCCCGGTCCCGCTTCATCAGCCCCGTCCGGATCCTTCGGGCAAAAAATGCGGCCGCGCGCGCGCGGAACCAAGGTCGTTGTGCGATAGTCCGGTCGACCTCCCGTTTCCGCTCCATCACCTACGTCCGGATCCTTCGGGCGAAATCGCGGCCGCGCGCGCGCGGAACCAAGGTCGGTGTGCGATGGTCCGGTCGACCTCCCGGTCCCGCTCCATCGTCGCCGTCCGGATCCCTCGGGCGAAAAACGCGGTCGCGCGCGCGCGGAACCAAGGTCGGTGCGCTCTTTGGTCCGGTCGACCTCCCGGTCCCTCTCCATCGCCTCCTTCCGGATCCTTCGGGCAAAATCACGGCCGCGCGCTCGCGGAACCAAGGTCGGTGTGCGATGGTCCGGTCGACCTCCCGGTCCCGCTCCATCGTCGCCGTCCGGTCCCTCGGGCGAAATCGCGGCCGCGCGCGCGCGGAACCAAGGTCGGTGTGCGATGGTCCGGTTGACCTCCCGGTCCCGCTCCATCGCCTCCGTCCGGATCCTTCGGGCGAAATCGCGGCCGCGCGCGCGCGGATCCAATGTCGGTTTTCGATGGTTGGTCGACCTCCCCGGTCCCGCTCCATCGTCGCCATCCGAATCCCTCGGGCGAAAAACGTGGCCGCGCGCGTGCGGAACCAAGGTCGGTGCGCTCTTTGGTCCGGTCGACCTCCCGGTCCCGCTTCATCGGCCCCGTCCGGATCTTTCGGGCAAAAAACGCGGCCGCGCGCGCGCGGAACCAAGGTCGTTGTGCGATGGTCCGGTCGACCTCCCGTTTCCGCTCCATCGCCTATGTCCGGATCCTTCGGGCGAAATCGCGGCCGCGCGCGCGCGGAACCAAGGTCGGTGTGCGATGGTCCGGTCGACCTCCCGGTCCCGCTCCATCATCGCCGTCCGGATCCCTCGGGCGAAAAATGCGGCAGCGCGCGCGCGGAACCAAGGTCGGTGCGCTCTTTGGTCCGGTCGACCTCCCGGTCCTGCTCCATCACCTCCGTCCGGATCCTTCGGGCGAAATCGCGACCGCGCGCACGCGGAACCAAGGTCGGTGTGCGATGGTCCGGTCGACCTCCCGGTCCCGCTCCATCGTCGCCGTCCGGATCCCTCGGGCGGAATCGCGGTCACGCACGCGCGGAACCAAGGTCGGTGTGCGATGGTCCGGTCGACCTCCCGGTCCCGCTCCATCGTCGCCGTCCGGATCCCTCGGGCGAAAAATGCGGCCGCGCGCGCGCGGAACCAAGGTCGATGCGCTCTTTGGTCCGGTCGACCTCCCGGTCCCGCTCCATCAGCCCCGTCCGGATCCTTCGGGCGAAAAATGCTGCCGCGCGCGCGCGGAACCAAGGTCGTTGTGCGATGGTCCGGTCGACCTCCCGGTCCCGCTCCATCGCCTCCGTCCGGATCCTTCGGGCGAAATCGTGGCCGCTTGCGCGCGGAACCAAGGTCGGTGTGCGATGGTCCGGTCGACCTCCCGGTCCCGCTCCATCGTCGCCGTCCGGATCCCTCGGGCGAAAAATGCGGCCGCGCGCGCGCGGAACCAAGGTCGGTGCGCTCTTTGGTCCGGTCGACCTCCCGGTCCTGCTCCATCGGCCCCGTCCGGATCCTTCGGGCAAAAAATGCGGCCGCGCGCGCGCGGAACCAAGGTCGTTGTGCTATGGTCCGGTCGACCTCCCGGTCCCGCTCCATTGCCTCCATCCGGATCCTTCGGGCGAAATATTGGCTGCGCGCGCGCGAAACCAAGGTCGGTGTGCGATGGTCCGGTCGACCTCCCGGTCCCGCTCCTTCGCCTCCGTCCGGATCCCTCGGGCGAAATCGCGGTCGCGCGCGCGAGCGTAACCAAGGTCGGTTTTTGATGGTCTGGTCGACCTCCCATTCCCGATCCATCGTCGCCATCCGGATCCCTCGGGCGAAAAACGCGGCCGCGAGCGCGCGGAACCAAGGTCGGTGCGCTCTTTGGTTCGGTCGACCTCCCGGTCCCGCTCCATCGCCGCCGTCCGGATCCATCGGGCGAAAATCGCAACCGCGCGCGCGCGGAACCAAGTTCGGTGTGCGATGGTCCGGTCGACCTCCCGGTCCCGCTCCAACGCCTCCGTCCGGATCCCTCGGGCGAAATCGCGGCCGCGCGCGCGCGGAACCAAGTTCGGTGCGCTCTTTGGTCCGGTTGACCTCCCGGTACCGCTCCATCGTGGTGCGGGCACCAGGCTCAGGAAGAGGCTTCAGCTAATGCCAAGTTCTTTATGGATAGAAGACTAAAATTTAAGTCCTGTAATAAGTCTATGAGTCATGTATTTATTTTATTTGAATAATTGAGTCCTATTTTATTTTAATTTGGGTCCAATTAGAGTTAAATTGGCTTTGTATTGAGTCGGGTTCAAGATCTACTTGCATTGGGCATCAATTAAGCAAGAATGAGTGCAACCAACTTCACCAACTACTTGGAGCACCACATCATCAAAGCACCATGCCACCTTGGAAGACAAGTCATGCCAACTTGGAGGATAAATCATGCCACATCACCAAGACACATCAACCATGAATTTTCAAATTTGAATGAAGCTCCACTCTTTATGGGTGCCCACCTTGTAATTAGGAGATTTAAGTTTGAATGGGCCACTCCTATCTTCATGGGACACCCCTTGATTTTCTCCATGAAAAGTGTTGCATTTTGAATTTGAAAAGGAGCTTAAGGTTTATAAAAGCTCCTAGAATTCTCTTGTAATGGGAATGATGAATGAAATGAATTTTTTTCCTAAGAAAGCTTTCTTCCTTTGCTAGCCAAAGACCCTTGAGAGAAGGTAGGTGTGAGACCTAGGATACTTAACCAAACAAGCTACTAGTCCCTTTTTCCAATCCCATTCGGCCACCCTTGAAGAATCCTCTTCAAGCCTCTCCAATTTCAACCTTCCCATCTTCCAAAAGAGGTCATCTATAATGGAGTTCTCCACGCCAACAATTGAAGATGATTCATGCAAAGGATGCCAAAGGAGATCTACTTAAAGCCAAATCTAAGCCATTTCTTCCATTCCTAATTTCCTCTTCCATTTCTCCATTCTTCCACCTAAATCTTTTAATTTTACTATGTATCTATGCAGGATCCCCGGGTCTCCTAGTTTTCAAGGTGAATGTCTACTGTGCCAAGGAATCATAAACAAGGTGCCTTTAGATCTATAGTAACTCCTTGCTATTCTTAGTACTTCATCTTGAGTGTCCCTTTTCTGAATTTCGGATTATTAATAGCCGGATAGCCATCTTTATAATATTCTTTCAGATCTGAAATAGGAAAGTAGGCTAGCCCTAACCTGTGTGGTTTCCTAACCACGAAAATCCCTTCTTAATTACTTTGAGAGATTCTTTTCTAGTCTAGTTCTTTTCCTTATGTTCCTTTCATATAATTCTATTTCTTTTACGTAGAATCGCTACATGTTTATCTATTTCATTTTCATTTAGCCCATCTAATTCTTCAAATGCATCATTCGATACATGTCCCCCATCATTTTGGTATCAGAGCATGGTAGGTTAGGGTTACTTTTGAATTTGTGCATTTAGGTAGGTTGCTGAAATTTTCTGCATGCATAGCATTCATACATGCTACTTAGTTATTATTTTTAAAATCCAATCTAGATCTAAAATTCACGCCTCCTGAGCGGTGTACACCAGTACACTGTCACGACCCATGGGAATAATGAGCCCCTGGCCGGACGTGAATTTTTAGGTTGAAGTTTGGTATGTAAATGCCTTTGTTTGTTTAAATTCTGCTTGCTATATTTCTGAATGAGCTGACTGAGATTTGCATAAAAGTCTGAATGAAAGTAGTTATTTTTTTATTGAAATAAATTTTTTTCTACTCCATATTAAGTCAGTTATCATCATGTAAAATTTCATCTTCAGAAAAAAATTACAAAAAAATAAAAATTCTCGCATCCCATCACTATCACTGAAATTCCTTTATGTTCAGTCCTGTTTTTTTAATCTAGTTTTCAGTATCTGGTCAGCATAGTATAAAATTTATTTTTAAATTTCCTTTCGTATGGCATATCATCTAGAAGTTAGCAATCTTCTGTGAGTTTTTTAAATTTTTTTGAATCTGTTACATTGCACTTTTCCATCACTTGAGAACTACAACACACTAATTCTGCACCTGAAATTTGGATCCATATGTTTGTTGCATTCATTTCATGGTAAACAAAATTAAGGGCATCAAATTGACATAGGGTCAGGATTTCATTACCTGTCCCTAGCCCAAAAATCATCAACTTGCATAACGAGCCCATCCCTAATTAAAATGGATTAGACATTTAATTTCTCTAGCGAGCTAGGGACACCCACAAGGTCGGGTCGAGTCAAGTGTCAAGCCAACTTTGACACCCTGTTTGTGTGTGCTTGTATCTGGTGTCTAGGCAAGTGGTTCAGGGACTAGAGCCCGAAGGAAAGTGGGTTGGTTCGCTTACCTGGCCAATTTCAAATTGGTGTCTAAGGCAAGCAAAGAGGAACCTCCACTAACCTTACACTTACCTGGCCAGGTGCCAAGTTACTACAACCCGGATTGTCAATTTGACCTTATATTTGATTTGTACTCTAGGTCTAGCAAAACCCCTAGTCCGAGTTGAGTCCGTGTGCATGGCAACTAGATCAGGAGCACCTTATCAGCAAACCCAAGCCCAATCTAGTGTAACCATGGAACAAAATTTGAGAGTCTAATGAAATCCTTGAATGACCAAATGACCAGGCTGAACCAAAACTTAACTGATCAATTAGCCCAGACCAATCAAAACTTGACTGATCAGATAACCCATATCACTGCTAGACTTGATCGATTAGAAGCTCATACCCCTGGAGGAAATCATGAAGTCCAAAATGAGTTAGAGCCTGAATTCGAGTTTGAGACACCCATTAACCCTAGAAGAACTCTTCATCAAGACCATTTCTTCGAGCCAAATCCTAGGAGGCCCAATCCTAATCGAGTCCATGACCCAAATCCTAGGATAGCACACCATGATCCAGTCTATGAGCCAAACCCTAGCAGACACAATCAGGATCAGACAGACCGTGATGAGCGAGCCCTTAGGAGTATTAGATTGGAAGCACCAACATTCGATGGAAATCTGGATCCTAAGGTTTACATAGATTGGGAGGGAGAGATGGATCAGTACTTTGATTGGTATGACATGACAGAGGAGAGAAAATGCAAGTTCGCGAAGCTTAGGTTAATTCGTCAGGCTAGGCTGTACTGGGGAAATGTCGAGAGGTTCATTAGGCAAAGAGGTGATGTTCCCATAGTAACCTGGAGGGCAATGAAACTTAGGCTTAGAGAGAAGTACCTTCCTATGTCGTACCACCAGAGACTTCTAGACCAGTGGCAGAGATTGACCCAGGGAGCCAAGAGTGTAGCCGAATACATTGCCAAATTTGATGAATTTGTAATGAGATGCAATGTAGATGAGTCTGAGTCAGTTACTTTGTCGAGATTTAGGGCAGGATTGAGAGAAGAGATCCAGAAAGAGTTATTTCTGAGAGAAGTCCATGACTTAGAGCTAGCTTACCAGGTAGCACGAGATGCCGAGAGATTTCATAGGGGACCATTTTATCGCAAACCGAACCCCCTAGAACTAGTGCACCTAGTCAGCAGCCAGGAACAAATCAGATGCGACCCAGTCGACCCAACCCTAGCACCCCTCTGACCCGTAGAGATGATAGGGGTAAAGCACCAGAAGTTCAGAGGACTCCAAATTCTAATGTGGCTTGCTATAGATGTCATAAGTTAGGCCATTACGCTAGCAATTGTCCAACTAGGGCCTTACACATAGGAGAATTAGAAGAAAGTGAGTCTGAACCCAAAGAACCCCTAGGTGATAATGTCGAGGAAGTATATCAGGCTGAGGACAATTTGGCTGAAGAGTATGAAGGAGACGAGGAACAAATAGAGCCTGATATGTTGGGAGTAGTTAGATGCATCCTTACCCAAAACGCGACACAAGAAGATTGGCGTAGGACTAACATCCTACAAACATTCATCAAGTTAGGGGATAAGGTATGTAAAATAATCATAGATAGTGGGAGTTGTGTAAATGCCATATCCACTAGTGCTGTCAAAACTTTAGGCTTGTCCACAGTTCCCCATCCGACTCCATATAAGGTTTCTTGGATAGACTCCACTTCGATTCCTATCAAACATAGGTGCCTAGTCCAAATCCAGTTACAGTCCTATCAGGAGAAAGTGTGGTGTGATGTCTTACCAATGGGAGTGAGCAGTATCATCCTAGGTCGACCCTGGTTATTTGACCATGATGCGACCCTATACGGCCGATCAAATTCTTGCTCATTCATGCACCTAGGAAAGAAGTTTGTGATTAACCCAACACCACCTAAGGACACTGTTAAGAGAGGATCAAGCCACCTAAAGGAAAAGAAAACGGGAGTCAATTTGATCACTGAAAAGGAAATTGAGAAAGAACTCACTGAGGGTACACATGTTTGGATTTTAACCACTAAGGAAATTCAGGAGCCTTCCCAAAAAGAACGCCCTCAGGAAGTGGCTAAAGTGTTAGAAGACTTTAAGGATATATTTCCAGATGACCTACCTGACCAGCTTCCACCACTTAGGGACATCCAGCATGCCATTGACTTGGTCCCAGGAGCCACCCTACCCAACCTTCCACACTATAGGATGAACCCTACCGAACATTTAGAGTTACAAAGACAAGTAGGGGATCTCCTTAGGAAAGGATTTATTAGAGAGAGTTTGAGTCCCTGTGCAGTACCAGCATTACTGACCCCTAAGAAAGATGGCACTTGGAGGATGTGCGTTGATAGTCGTGCCATTAATAAGATCACAGTGAAATATAGGTTTCCCATACCCCGTTTGGATGACATGTTAGATATGATGGCCGGAGCAACAATATTTTCAAAGATTGACCTTAAAAGTGGCTATCATCAGGTTAGGATTAGACCAGGGGATGAGTGGAAGACTGCATTCAAGACCAAGGAGGGTCTTTTTGAGTGGGTAGTAATGCCTTTTGGACTGTCCAATGCTCCTAGTACCTTTATGCAGATTATGAATCAAGTCCTACGATTATTTATAGGAAAGTTTGTCGTAGTTTACTTCGACGACATTCTTATATATAGCAGGACCCAAAGGACCATTTGGACCACTTGAATCAAGTCTGTTTAGCTCTTAGGGAAAATAATCTCTTTGCAAACCTTAAGAAATGTGACTTTTTTACCCATAGAGTCATTTTCTAGGTTTTGTTGTCACACCTGACGGAGTTTCTGCTAACCTTGAAAAGATCAAATCAATTGTTGAGTGGCCAGTGCCAAAAAGTATTCATGAAGTACGAAGTTTTCATGGCCTAGCTACTTTTTATAGAAGATTCATTCGAGGGTTTAGTACCATAGTTGCGCCAATCACAGATTGCATTAGGAAAGGCCAATTTGAATGGACAAAAGCTGCTAATAGGGCCTTCCTAGATGTTAAGAAGAAAATGACACAAGCACCTATCTTAAGATTGCCTGATTTTTCCAAGGTTTTTGAGGTTGCTTGTGATGCATCTGGAGTTGGAATAGGTGGAGTTTTAAGCCAAGAGAGCCATCCCATAGCTTTCTTTAGTGAAAAATTAAATGAAGCCAAGCTTAAGTATTCCACCTATGATAAAGAGCTCTATGCGGTAGTGCAAGCTTTAAGGTATTGGAGGCACTATCTACTACCGCATGAATTTGTCCTGTTTTCTGATCACGAGGCCCTTAGATTCCTTAGTTCCCAGAAAAAGCTGAATCCTAGGCATGCCAAGTGGGTCGAATACATCCAGGCCTACACGTTTGTCCTAAGACATCGTGCTGGAACTGAGAATAAGGTGGCCGATGCATTAAGTCGTAGAGCCTTGCTTCTGAACTCGATTAGCACTGAAGTCGTTGGATTTGAAAGACTTACGGATGAGTATGATAATTGTCCAGACTTTAGTGAAGTTTACCAAGCTCTGAAATTAGGACCATCTAGTGACCACAGTGAGTACACCCTTTTAGATGATTATCTATTTAAGGAAAACAAGCTTTGTGTTCCGAAGACTTCCTTGAGAGATTTTCTAATTTGGGAAACCCATGCTGGAGGTTTGGCTGGCCATTTTGGAAGAAACAAGACCATATTGATAATTGAGGAGAAGTTTTACTGGCCAGGCCTTAAGAGACAAGTAGCCAATATTGTTGCCCGATGTAGGACATGTGCGGTTGCCAAACATCAGAGACAAAACACCGGGTTATACACTCCTTTACCTGTACCGGATTGTCCATGGCAGGATCTTAGCATGGACTTCGTTTTAGGACTGCCCAAGACCCTTAGAAAACACGATTCAATCTTTGTAGTGGTCGACAGATTTTCGAAAATGGCCCATTTTATACCCTGTTCCCAAACTTTTGATGCCTCCAGGGTAGCCAAGCTTTTTCTCGATCAAGTAGTCAAGTTACATGGGTTACCTAAAACCATTGTTTCAGATAGGGATGTCCGTTTCACAAGCTATTTTTGGAAAACTCTTTGGCACCTACTAGGAACAAAACTAAAATTCTCAACTGCTTACCACCCTCAGACTGATGGACAAACTGAAGTTGTAAATAGAAGTCTAGGGAACTTATTAAGGTGCCTTGTTGGAGAGAATCTGGGAAATTGGGATTTACTTTTACCTCGTGCTGAGTTCGCATACAACAGCTCGGTCAATAGGTCTACTGGTAGAAGTCCCTTTGAGATTGTCCATGGTTACAGACCTAGGAGACCTATCGACCTTATCCCATTACCCACACACGCACGTGTATCTGAGTCTGCCGAGTCATATGCACAGCATCTTAAAGAATTACATAAGGAAATTAGTAAGAAAATTCAAATGAGTAATGAAGTTTATAAGCATGTGGCTGATTCACATAAACGGATAAAGGAATTTAATGAAGGAGACTCTGTCATGATAAAACTTAGACCTGAAAGGTTTCCACCGGGAACTATGAAGAAATTGCATGCCCGGGGAGCTGGACCTTTCAAAATAATTAAGAAAATAGGATCTAATGCATATGTATTAGAGTTACCACCTGATTATGGCATTAGCTCCACTTTTAATGTTTCTGATCTGAAAGAATTTAAAGAACCGGCATTAATTCCGAGAGAGCCTTTTGAACTTCACCCTGCCTTTGAGAGTGAAACCCTACCTGAGTGTCCACCAGCAATTTCACTAGACCGGAGAGACAAGATTGAATGTATCTTAGATGACCAAGTGATTACTACTAGAAATAAGGGTTATCAGCGTTATCTGGTTCGTTGGCACGGTCGACCGGAATCTGAAGACTCCTGGATTACCCGAGAGGATCTACAACAAATTGACTCAGATATATTAGAAAAATACCACAGTCAAACCGATCCTTACTCGACTGGGTCGAGTTCCTCCCACCCGGGGAGAATTGGTGCGGGCACCAGGCTCAGGAAGAGGCTTCAGCTAATGCCAAGTTCTTTATGGATAGAAGACTAAAAATTTAAGTCCTGTAATAAGTCTATGAGTCATGTATTTATTTTATTTGAATAATTGAGTCCTATTTTATTTTAATTTGGGTCCAATTAGAGTTAAATTGGCTTTGTATTGAGTCGGGTTCAAGATCTACTTGCATTGGGCATCAATTAAGCAAGAATGAGTGCAACCAACTTCACCAACTACTTGGAGCACCACATCATCAAAGCACCATGCCACCTTGGAAGACAAGTCATGCCAACTTGGAGGATAAATCATGCCACATCACCAAGACACATCAACCATGAATTTTCAAATTTGAATGAAGCTCCACTCTTTATGGGTGCCCACCTTGTAATTAGGAGATTTAAATTTGAATGGGCCACTCCTATCTTCATGGGACACCCCTTGATTTTCTCCATGAAAAGTGTTGCATTTTGAATTTGAAAAGGAGCTTAAGGTTTATAAAAGCTCCTAGAATTCTCTTGTAATGGGAATGATGAATGAAATGAATTTTTTTCCTAAGAAAGCTTTCTTCCTTTGCTAGCCAAAGACCCTTGAGAGAAGGTAGGTGTGAGACCTAGGATACTTAACCAAACAAGCTACTAGTCCCTTTTTCCAATCCCATTCGGCCACCCTTGAAGAATCCTCTTCAAGCCTCTCCAATTTCAACCTTCCCATCTTCCAAAAGAGGTCATCTATAATGGAGTTCTCCACGCCAACAATTGAAGATGATTCATGCAAAGGATGCCAAAGGAGATCTACTTAAAGCCAAATCTAAGCCATTTCTTCCATTCCTAATTTCCTCTTCCATTTCTCCATTCTTCCACCTAAATCTTTTAATTTTACTATGTATCTATGCAGGATCCCGGGTCTCCTAGTTTTCAAGGTGAATGTCTACTGTGCCAAGGAATCATAAACAAGGTGCCTTTAGATCTATAGTAACTCCTTGCTATTCTTAGTACTTTATCTTGAGTGTCCCTTTTCTGAATTTCGGATTATTAATAGCCGGATAGCCATCTTTATAATATTCTTTCAGATCTGAAATAGGAAAGTAGGCTAGCCCTAACCTGTGTGGTTTCCTAACCACGAAGATCCCTTCTTAATTACTTTGAGAGATTCTTTTCTAGTCTAGTTCTTTTCCTTATGTTCCTTTCATATAATTCTATTTCTTTTACGTAGAATCGCTACATGTTTATCTATTTCATTTTCATTTAGCCCATCTAATTCTTCAAATGCATCATTCGATACATGTCCCCCATCACATCGGCCCCGTCCGGATCCTTCGGGCAAAAATGCGGCCGCGCGCGCGCGGAACCAAGGTCGTTGTGCGATGGTCCGGTCGACCTCCCGGTCCCGCTCCATCGCCTACGTCTGGATCCTTCGGGCGAAATCGCGGCCACGCGCGCCGCGGAACCAAGGTCGGTGTGCGATGGTCCGGTCGACCTCCCGGTCCCACTCAATCATCGTCGTCCGGATCCTCGGACGAAAAACGCGGCCGCTGCGCGCGCGCGGAACCAAGGTCGGTGCGCTCTTTGGTCCGGTCAACCTCCCGGTCCCGCTCCATCGCCTCCGTCCGGATCCTTCGGGCAAAATCGTGGCCGCGCGCGCGCGGAACCAAGGTCGGTGTGCGATGGTCCGGTCGACCTCCCGGTCCCGCTCCATCGTCGCCGTCCGGATCCATCAGGCGAAAAACGCGGCGGCGCGCGCACGGAACCAAGGTCGGTCCGCTCTTTGGTCCGGTCGACCTCCCGGTCCCGCTCCATCGACTTCGT
Source organism: Areca catechu (assembly GCA_021397845.1). Lineage (NCBI taxonomy): Eukaryota > Viridiplantae > Streptophyta > Magnoliopsida > Arecales > Arecaceae > Areca > Areca catechu. The sequence goes on from CM038049.1 coordinate 121,917,440, forward strand.
CCGGATCCTTCGGGCGAAAACGCGGCCGCGCGCATCGCGCGGAAACTAGGTCGATGTCCGATGCTCCGGTCGACCTCCCGGTCCCGCTCCATCGGCTTCGTCCTGATCCTTCGGGCGAAAATGCGGCCGCGCGCGCGCGGAACCAAGGTCGGTGTGCGATGGTCCGGTCGACCTCCCGGGCCCGCTCCATTGCCTCCGTCCGGATCCTTCGGGCGAAATCGCGGCCGCGCGCGCCGCGAAACCAAGGTCGGTTTTCGATGGTCCAGTCGACCTCCCGGTCCCCTTCCATCGTCGCCGTCCGGATCCCTCGGGCGAAAAACGAGGTCGCGCGCGCGCGGAACCAAGGTCGGTGCGCTCTTTGGTCCGGTCGACCTCCCGGTCCCGCTCCATCGTTGCCATCCGGATCCCTCGGGCGAAAAACGCGGCCGCGCGCGCGCGGAACCAAGGTGGTTGTGCGATTGTCCGGTCGACCTCCCGGTCCCGCTCCATTGCCTCCGTCCGGATCCTTCGAGCGAAATTGCGGCCGCGCGCGCGCGGAACCAAGGTCGGTGTGCGATGGTCTGGTTGGCCTCCCGGTCCCGCTCCATCGCCTCGGTCCGGATCCTTCAGGCGAAATTGCGGCCGCGCGCGCGTGGAACCAAGGTCGTTGTGCGATGGTCCGGTTGACCTCCCGGTCCCGCTCCATCGCCTCCGTCCGGATCCTTCGGGCGAAATCGAGGCCGCGCGCGCGCGGAACCAATGTCAGTTTTCGATGGTTTGGTCGACCTCCCCGGTCCCGCTCCATCGTCGCCGTCCGAATCCCTCGGGCGAAAAACACGGCCGCGCGCGCGCGGAACCAAGGTCGGTGCGCTCTTTGGTCCGGTCGACCTCCCGGTCCAGCTTCATCGGCCCCGTCCGGATCCTTCGGGCAAAAAACGCGGCCGCGCAGGCGCGGAACCAAGGTCGTTGTGCGATAGTCCGGTCGACCTCCCGTTTCCGCTCCATCACCTACGTCCGGATCCTTCGGGCGAAATCGCGGCCGCGCGCGCGCGGAACCAAGGTCGGTGTGCGATGGTCCGGTCGACCTCCCGGTCCCGCTCCATCGTCGCCGTCCGGATCCCTCGGGCGAAAAACGCGGCCGCGCGCGCGCGGAACCAAGGTCGGTGCGCTCTTTGGTCCGGTCGACCTCCCGGTCCCGCTCCATCGCCTCCGTCCGGATCCTTCGGGCAAAATCGCGGCCGCGCGCTCGCGGAACCAAGGTCGGTGTGCGATGGTCCGGTCGACCTCCCGGTCCCGCTCCATCGTCGCCGTCCGGATCCCTCGGGCGAAATCGCGGCCGCGCGCGTGCAGAACCAAGGTCGGTGTGCGATGGTCCGGTTGACCTCCCGGTCCCGCTCCATCGCCTCCGTCCGGATCCTTCGGGCGAAATCGCGGCGCGCGCGCGCGGAACCAAAGTCGGTTTTCGATGGTTGGTCGACCTCCCCGGTCCCGCTCCATCGAAGCCGTCCGAATCCCTCGGGCGAAAAACGTGGCCGCGCGCATGCGGAACCAAGGTCGGTGCGCTCTTTGGTCCGGTCGACCTCCCGGTCCGGATTCATCGGCCCCGTCCGGATCCTTCGGGCAAAAAACGCGGCCGCGCGCGCGCGGACCCAAGGTCGTTGTGCGATGGTCCTGTCGACCTCCCGTTTCCGCTCCATCGCCTACGTCCGGATCCTTCGGGCGAAATAGCGGCCGCGCGCGCGCGGAACCAAGGTCGGTGTGCGATGGTCCGGTCGACCTCCCGGTCCCGCTCCATCGTCGCCGTCCGGATCCCTCGGGCGAAAAACGCGGCCGCGCGCGCGCGCGGAACCAAGGTCGGTGCGCTCTTTGGTCCGGTCGACCTCCCGGTCCCGCTCCATCGCCTCCGTCCGGATCCTTCGGGCGAAATCGCGGCCGCGCGCACGCGGAACCAAGGTCGGTGTGCGATGGTCCGGTCGACCTCCCGGTCCCGCTCCATCGTCGCCATTCGGATCCCTCGGGCGAAATCGCGGTCGCGCGCGCGCGGAACCAAGGTCGGTGTGCGATGGTCCGGTCGACCTCCCGGTCCCGCTCCATCGTCGCCGTCCGGATCCCTCGGGCGAAAAACGCGGCCGCGCGCGCGCGCGGAACCAAGGTCGGTGCGCTCTTTGGTCCGGTCGACCCCCCGGTCCCGCTCCATCGGCCCCGTCGGGATCCTTCGGGCG
>CM038049.1:121924640-121942398 GCA_021397845.1 Areca catechu
CAACGGCGTGCGCAAGGCCCGGGCGTGCGCGGGTCGTGGCACCGCCGGCGCAGGGGGCGGGGGCGCGGGCGTGCACGGGTCATGGCACCGGCGGGCGCAAGGCCCCGGGCGTGTGCAAGAACGCGGGGTGCGAGGGTCATGGCGCTGCCGGGCGCAAGGGGCAGCGCGCGGGGCGTGCATGGGTCATGGCACGGGCGTGCGCGGGTCACCGGCGCGCGCGCGCCCGGGTCATGGCACGGGAGTGCACGGGTCACCGGGGCGCGCGCGCGCGCAGTGTCATGGCACGGGCGTGCACGGGTCATGGTACGGGAGTGCACGGCTAACCCAGCTGCGCGCGCCCGGGTCATGGCACGGGCGTGAGCGGGTCCCGGCACCGCCGGGCTCGAGTCCACGGGCGCGCGCAAGGGCGCGGGCTGTGCGCGGGTCCTGGCACGCCGGGCTCGAGTCCTAGGGAGCGCGCACGGGCGCGGGCAGTGCGCGGGTCCTGGCAGCGCCGGGCTCGAGTCACCGGGCACGTGCACGGGCGCGGGCGTGTGCGGGTCCTGGCAGCACCGGCGCGCGCGCACGGGCGCGTGCGGGCGAGGGTCCTGGCAGCACGGGCGCGGGGCACGGGCGCACGCACGGACGTGGGTCCTGGCAGCGACGGGGGCAGGGCACCGGGCGCGCGCACGGGCGCGGGCAGGCGTGCGTCCTGGAAGCGCGGGCGTGGGGCAACGGGCGCCCGCGGCTGCGGGGGACGCGGGTCCTGGCAGGACGGGGCGGGGTTACCCGGGCGCGCGCACGGGCGGGGCGGGCGGGGCGCGTCCTGGCAGCGCCGGGCGCGGGGCACCAGGCACGCGCACGGGCGCGAATCCTGGCAGCGCCTGGCGCGGGGCACCGGGCGCGCGCACGGGCGGGCGCGTGTCCTGGCACCGCGGGTCCTGGCAACGCGGGGGCACCGGCGAGCGCGCGCACGGGCGCGGGCGGGCGCGGGTCCTGGCGGCGCAGGGCGCGGGGCAAAGGGCGCGCGCACGGGCACGGGCGGGCGCGGGGCACCGGGCGGCGCACGGGTCCTGGCCGCGCAGGGCGCGGGGCAACGGGCGCGTGCACGGGCGCGTGCGGGTCCTGGCACCGCCGGGCGCGGTGCAACGGGCGCGCACGGGCGCGGGGCGCGGGTCCTGGCAGCGCCGGGCGCGGGTCACGCGGGGCGCGCAAGGATGCGGGGCATGCCCCCGAATTTGCAATGCTGCTCGCGACCCAGGAACCCCCGGGGTGGACCTTGGCTGGATGCCTGATGCGGCAAGCATATGATTAGTGATTTGATTCGTGTTTGTAGAGCAATGAAACCTAATTACACTAGCATTGTACTCATCATAATAAGTCTTAAGGATTACATGAAAAGGGACTATTACATGATTAGACACAATCCTAAAACTAAGAAGGAAGAAGATCTAGACAATAGGGGCTAATGATTGAGGGACTTGCCTTGTTGAGCTTTCAACCTTCTAATGATTTCAAACCTTGAAACTACCGATGCTCTGGACTGGAGAACTCGATAACAGAGATCAGAACGCTGGGCTTGGGCTTCAGCTTGTTGGTTCATTGTCAAGGGAACCTTGTTCACAACTCAAAGACTTCGAAGGACCCTGCAATGAAGATCAAAAGTTAAGGAAGAAGAAAGCAGGCATATGGAAGGGATGGAATAATTTATGAGCAAGGAAGGAAGTCTGAGATGGTTTGGCCGGCTCCAATGTATCCTTCTTGAACTTGGCGTTGGATGGCTTGGAGAAGAAAGTAGATTCGAGTGGGGGGGAAGGGGGCTTAGGAACAATCACTCAAAGAAATAATATAAGACTACAACTTCAACTTCAACTTCATTTTTCATTCATCTCATCAAAATCAATCCCCTTTACAATGGGCATCCAAGCCTTTAATAGCCTCACAAAGCTAGCTTTTGAAATTTAAAAACTCCCCAAATTGAGGAGGATTACAAGGGGGGTTGGAGGATTTGGTGGAGAGTTTGGAGGGATGGGGGGGTTGGAGGATTTGGTGGAGGATTTGGAGGGGTGTGGCCAACCTCCTTGAATTTGAATCTTCCTTGTTGGCGCCAAAGAGTGATGAGGTGGCTAATGAGGTGGCGCCTGATGACGTGGCATGATGAGATTGTCTTCTACTTGGATAAGGAATGACATGTGGTGCCAAGTGGTCCTAGTTGATGGTCCTTTTCTCTTGCTTGGTTGATGTGTCTTCTCTTCTTCATGTGGTCAAATTCTGGGGTCCAGAATTGAGTCTTGTTGCTGGCTTTCATTGCTTAAGACTTGATTAGCTGAAATAGACTTAACTCAACTGAACTGACTTGACTGACCTAAACTTTAAAACTTGAAATGGACTTACAGGAAATGAAATTTTTTTAAAAGTAATTACAGGACTCAATAAATACTCTTGATTAATTACAAGACTCTTGAAAAGGAAATGGCTCTTGAAAATAAAACATTTACAGGACTCTTGAAAAGGAAATGGCTCTTGAAAATAAAATATTTTGAACTAAAGAATACAAGGTAACCTAATTATCTTCGATCCAAATTGGGATAAGGCTAACCTTGTTGGAGTGAAGTTTCTTTCAATTTTTGGTGTCCACACCAATTCTCCTGGGGTGGGCAGAACTCGACCTAGTCGAGTATGGTTCAGTTTGCCCTGGTAATGCTCGAACAATTCTGGGTTAAGTCTTTGCAGGTCCTCTCGAGTAATCCAAGAGTTGTCTGACTCAGGTCGACCTTGCCATTGAATCAGGTATCGCTGATAGTCCTTATTCCTGGTAGTAATGGTCTTGTCATCCAGGATTCTCTCAATCCTCTCTCTCCGCTCGGGTAGGGTTGGTGGTGGACACTCGAAAATATGTTCACTCTCAATGAAAGTTTCTGGCCCAAAAAGGCTCACTAGGTATTAGTAGTGGTTCTTTGTATTCTACTAGGTCTGAAACATTAAAGGTTGTACTAATACCGATATCAGGTGGGAGTTCCAAAACATATGCATTAGGCCCTATTTTCTTTAAGATCTTGAAAGGTCTTGCTCCGCGGCATGCAGCTTCTTTATGGTTCCAAAGGGGAACCGTTTAGGGTTGAGCCTAATCATCGCATAATCCCCTTCACATAATTCTTTAGCCCTCTTATGTGAGTCAGCTAAGTGTTTGTAAGTTTCATTGCTCAGTTTGATCTTATTACTGATTTCTTTATGCAAATTTGTGACATGCTGTGCGAAAGATTCAGCAAACTTAGAAATTTACACAAGCACTTACAAAATGCAGACTGAACTAGGCATCCTTATTGAGAGGAATTTTATTGGACTTTCTAGGACCTAAACCTAACAGATTATTGACTCTCTAGGTTTGACCCTGGTATGGTATGCACATGAGAATTTACCATGGGTTCCTACCAAATGCCATAAGGTTTTCCAAAAGTAGGTAGCAAAAGGAATAGGCTTTAAAAGCTCATGCATCCTAGTAATCTCATCCAAATGAAACTTAATGGCTCTAAAATTATGATAAGACTTAAGGAAAGGCAGGAAATAGGGATCCGAGACTTGGGGTAATTTAGGAGAATCTTGAAACATACCTTGGTACTCATGATGACCTTAAGATTAGAATTTTGATCTACAGGCGGGATGCTTCTAGGTAGTTGAAGGTCATCAGGAAAGTCTTCTAAAATAATGATTGGGTTCTTCTCAGGTACCTGATGGATTTCTTGTGTCGAAGCTAAAGTATTGGGTTCTTCCTGAGGGCATTGTCTTACAGGAACCAAGTCCTCACTAAATTTTGGTTGTTCTGATGTTTCAGGACTAGGCTCAATAATCTTTTCTTTACCAAAGGTTTCCTCAGGTAAGGTACTAAAATTGTTCTCTTCACAGTCTTCCCCTTCATTTTCATCTATTAAACTTATGTCGGTCTCATACATATATTTACTAGGTTCAAATTTGCCTTCTTCCTTCCCTAGCCCTTCAGTTTGAGGATACCCTAAGTCTTGAGTATTCATGAACTCAACTTGTACTTTAGGGTTCTTACTCCTATCATTCATATGAGCTAATGGGAAGTAGGAGTTGGTTGGTCTAAGGAAAATTGTTTAGCCAGCATTTGGTTCAATTGGGCCATTAGATCATTTAGGCCTTTCAGCATGGTTTCAAGATTCGGGTCCATGGCTACACTGGACTGGGCTTGGATGGTGAATATGGTGTCCCTGCTCTAGTTGTCATGCATGCAAATGGACTCAAGCTCGAGCTAAGGTTTCCTAGACCTAGAGCACAAATTAGAGGTCTAATTAAGTGAACCAACTAGCTAGTAGTACTATGGGACTTAGCCAGGTAGGTGGAGGGGAGTGTAGGTCCCTGATTGCCAACCTTAGACACCAATCTGAGATTGGCCAGGTAGGCGGACCAAATCACAAGCCCTGATGCACCAATCCTAGACACCAAGCCAGTAAGCACACACCAATTAGCTGACACAGTTAACTTGACCCTAACCTGAACCCAACTTGTTGGTGTCCCTAACCCACTAGGGCAATTAACGTTCTACTCAATTTTAATTAACGGGCTGGGATCGATATGCTGGTTGGTGATTTTTGGGCTAGGGACAGGTGATGATGAAACCTGACCCTATGTCAAATTGATGCCCTTAATTTGATTCTCATGAGATGAATGAAATGCAAAGGTGCTGCAGAAGTGTGTTGCAATTTGAAAGTGGTGTGGAAAACGTGATGAAAAAAATGTCCAAAAATTCTGAAAAATTCACAAAGGATTCCTAACTTATATGTTTTAATGTAGATGAAAGGAATTTTAAAACTAAAATCTATACTAATCTGAGCAGGTCCTACAAATGAAGATAAATAAAAAGGACAGAACATAACCCTAATGATAGTGTCGAACTGCAGAGATTTTTATTTTTTTTATAATTTTCTTCTGATGATGAAATTTAATATGGTGATAACTGACTTAAAAAGGAACGAGAAAAAAATATTTCAATAAAAAATTAGTGACTTGCCTTTGAAGTTGCAGGCGGATTACAGTCAGCCTACAGAAAATACAGCAAGCAGAAAAACAGAACGTGACCAATGCAAAATTCACAAATGAAATCTAAAAGTCCTTTGGCTTTCTTTTTCACGGGTCAATCACAATGGCACCCCGACACGCTTAGGAGATCCCCGTGGAATGGGAAGAGAGGGTGTTTAAACCCTACTTTCTCCTAAGACCGGACGGCCTGGTAACGCCCCCGATCCAAGTACTTCAAGGACTTAATGCTATGCAATCAGGAACTTATTCTACCATGCTCTGATACCAAGATGATGCGGCAAGCATATGATTAGTGATTTGATTCGTGTTTGTAGAGCAATGAAACCTAATTACACTAGCATTGTACTCATCATAATAAGTCTTAAGGATTACATGAAAAGGGACTATTACATGATTAGACACAATCCTAAAACTAAGAAGGAAGAAGATCTAGACAATAGGGGCTAATGATTGAGGACTTGCCTTGTTGAGCTTTCCAACCTTCTAATGATTTCAAACCTTGAAACTACCGATGCTCTGGACTGGAGAACTCGGATAACAGAGATCAGAACGCTGGGCTTGGGCTTCAGCTTGTTGGTTCATTGTCAAGGGGAACCTTGTTCACAACTCAAAGACTTCGAAGGACCCTGCAATGAAGATCAAAAGTTAAGGAAGAAGAAAGCAGCATATGGAAGGGATGGAATAATTTATGAGCAAGGAAGGAAGTCTGAGATGGTTTGGCTGGCTCCAATGTATCCTTCTTGAACTTGGCGTTGGATGGCTTGGAGAAGAAAGTAGATTCGAGTGGGGGGGAAGGGGGCTTAGGAACAATCACTCAAAGAAATAATATAAGACTACAACTTCAACTTCAACTTCATTTTTCATTCATCTCATCAAAATCAATCCCCTTTACAATGGGCATCCAAGGCCTTTAATAGCCTCACAAAGCTAGCTTTTGAAATTTAAAAACTCCCCAAATTGAGGAGGATTACAAGGGGGGTTGGAGGATTTGGTGGAGAGTTTGGAGGGATGGGGGTGTTGGAGGATTTGGTGGAGGATTTGGAGGGGTGTGGCCAACCTCCTTGAATTTGAATCTTCCTTGTTGGCGCCAAAGAGTGATGAGGTGGCTAATGAGGTGGCGCCTGATGACGTGGCATGATGAGATTGTCTTCTACTTGGATAAGGAATGACATGTGGTGCCAAGTGGTCCTAGTTGATGGTCCTTTTCTCTTGCTTGGTTGATGTGTCTTCTCTTCTTCATGTGGTCAAATTCTGGGGTCCAGAATTTGAGACTTGTTGCTGGCTTTCATTGCTTTAAGACTTGATTAGCTGAAATAGACTTAACTCAACTGAACTGACTTGACTGACCTAAACTTTAAAACTTGAAATGGACTTACAGGAAATGAATTTTTTTTAAAAGTAATTACAGGACTCAATAAATACTCTTGATAATTACAAGACTCTTGAAAAGGAAATGGCTCTTGAAAATAAAACATTTACAGGACTCTTGAAAAGGAAATGGCTCTTGAAAATAAAATATTTTTGAACTAAAGAATACAAGGTAACCTAATTATCTTCGATCCAAATTGGGATAAGGCTAACCTTGTTGGAGTGAAGTTTCTTTCAATTTTTGGTGTCCACACCAATGCCCCGCGCGGGTAGTAGGTTGGCAAGCCCCCTTGCTGGCGGGGCGCGGGTCTTGGCCGCCCGGATGCGCGTCCGCGCGCGTCCAGGCGCGCATCCAGGCCCTCCCCCGCTTCTGCAACGTTGCTCGCGACCCTTGGGTACTCTCCCGGGTATCTGTTTTGGATTTTCTGCTCGCGCGGTGCGCGCCCAGGCCTCCATGGACTCGCATCCTGGCTGCTCTGTGATCGCACCCGTGTCGTGCCCTCCGGGACTCGCGTCCTGTGCTGTGTGGTTCCTAGTCCTGGCCGCCCTTTTGCCCCGCGCATGGTGTGCGCATCCTGGACATCCTGGACTCGTGTCCGGGGTGCGCTGGGTGCTCTCTCGTGCTTGGGCCGTTCGTGACTCGGGTCCAACGACATTTGGGCGCGAGTCTTGGTCCTCCCTTGCGTTCGCAAGCTAGCTTTTGTGCCTCGGAACACCTCGGGATGCCCCTTCTACGCCCGCCCCTTCTGAGTGCCGGATCTTCGCGGCCGTGCGCGCGCGAAACCATGGTCGGTGCCGTCCGGTCCGGTCGACGTCCCGGTCCTTCGGCTCCGTCTGGATCCTTCGGGCGAAAATGCGGCCGCCGCCGCGCGCGGAACCAAGGTCCATGTCCTCCGGTCCAGTTGACCTCCCGGTCCCGCTCCTTCGGCTCCGTCCGGATCCTTCGGGCGAAAACGCGGTCGCGCGCGCACGGAACCTAGGTCGGTGTGCGATGCTCCGGTCAACCTCCCGGTCCCGCTCCATCGGCTCCGTCCGGATCCTTCGGGCGAAAAACGCGATCGCGCGCGCGCGCAACAAGGTCGGTGTGCGATGGTCCGGTCGACCTCCCCGGTCCCGCTCCATTGCATCCGTCCGGATCCTTCGGGCGAAATCGCGGCCGTGCGCGCGCGGAACCAAGGTCGGTTTTCGATGGTCCGGTCGACCTCCCGGTCCCGCTCCATCATCGCCGTCCGGATCCCTCGTGCGAAAAACAGGCCGTGCGCGCGCGGAACCAAGGTCGGTGCGCTCTTTGGTCCAGTCGACCTCCCGGTCCCGCTCCATCATTGCCGTCCGGATCCCTCGGCGGGAAAAACGCGGTCGCGCGCGCGCGGAACCAAGGTCGTTGTGCGATGGTCTGGTCGAAACTCCCGGTCCCGCTCCATTGCCTCCGTCCGGATCCTTCGGGCGAAATTGCGGTCGCGCGCACGCGGAACCAAGGTCGATGTGCGATGGTCCGGTTGACCTCCCGGTCCCGCTCCATTGCCTCCGTCCGGATCCTTCGGGCGAAATCGCGGCCCGCGCGCGCGGAACCAATGTCGGTTTTCGATGGTTTGGTCGACTCCACGGTCCCGCTCCATCATCACCGTCCGGATCCCTCGGGTGAAAAACGCGGCCGCGCGCGCGCGGAACCAAGGTCGGTGCTCTCTTTGGTCTGGTCAACCTCCCGATCCCGCTTCATCGGCCCCGTCGGATCCTTCGGGCAAAAAACATGGCGCGGGCGCGCGGAACCAAGGTCGTTGTGCGATGGTCCGGTCGACCTCCCGGTCCCGCTCCATCGCCTACGTCCGGATCCTTCGGGCGAAATCGCGGCCGCATGCGCGCGGAACCAAGGTCGGTGTGCGATGGTCCGGTCGACTTCCCGGTCCCGCTCCATCGTCACCGTCAGGATCCCTCGGGCGAAAAAAAGCGGCCGCGCGCGCGCGGAACCAAAGTCGGTGCGCTCTTTGGTCTGGTCGACCTCCCGGTCCTGCTCCATCATCTCCGTTTGGATCCTTCGGGCGAAATCGCGGTCGCGCGTGCACGGAACCAAGGTCGGTGTGCGATGGTCCGGTCGACCTCCCAGTCCCGCTCCATCGTCGCCGTCCGGATCCCTCGGGCGAAATCGTGGCCGCACGCGCGCGGAACCAAGGTCGGTGTGCGATGGTCCGGTCGACCTCCTGGTCCCGCTCCATCATCGCCGTCCGGATCCCTCGGGCGAAAAAATGCGGCCGCGCGCACGCGGAACCAAGGTCGGTGCGCTCTTTGGTCCGGTAGACCTCCCGGTCCCGCTCCATCGGCCCCATCCGGATCCTTCGGGCGAAAAATGCGGCCGCGCGCGCGCAGAACCAAGGTCGTTGTGCGATGGTCCGGTCGACCTCCCGGTCCGCTCCATCGCCTCCGTCCGGATCCTTCGGGCGAAATCGCGGCGCGCGCGCGCGGAACCAAGGTCGGTGTGCGATGGTCCGGTCGACCTCCCGGTCCCGCTCCATCGTCGCCGTCCGGATCCCTCAGGCGAAAAATGCGGGGCGCGCGCGCGCGCGGAACCAAGGTCGGTGCGCTCTTTGGTCCGGTCGACCTCCCGGTCCCGCTCCATCGGCCCCGTCGGATCCTTCGGGCAAAAAATGCGGCCGCGCGCGCGCGGAACCAAGGTCGTTGTGCGATGGTCCGGGTCGACCACCCTATCCCGCTCCATCGCCTACGTCCAGATCCTTCGGGCGAAATAGCGGCTGCGCGCGTGCGGAACCAAGGTCGGTGTGCGATGGTCCGGTCGACCTCCCGGTCCCGCTCCATCGCCTCCGTCCGGATCCCTCGGGCGAAATCGCGGCCGTGCGCGAGCGTAACCAAGGTCGGTTTCGATGGTCCGGTCGACCTCCCGTTCCCGATCCATCGTCGCCATCCGGATCCCTTGGGCGAAAAACGCGGTTGCGCGCGCGCGTAACCAAGGTCGGTGCGCTCTTTGGTTCGGTCGACCTCCCGGTCCCGCTCCATCGCCGCCGTCCGGATCCCTCGGGTGAAAATCGCGACCGCGCGTGCACGGAACCAAGTTCGGTGTGCGATGGTCCGGTCGACCTCCCGGTCCCGCTCCATCACCTCCGTCTGGATCCCTCGGGCGAAATCGCGGCCGCTGCGCGCGCGGGAACCAAGGTCGGTGCGCTCTTTGGTCCGGTCGACCTCCCGGTCCTGCTCCATCGGCCCCGTCCGGATCCTTCGGGCAAAAAACGCGGCCGCGCGCGGCGGAAACCAAGGTCATTGTGCGATGGTCCGGTCGACCTCCCGGTCCCGCTCCATCGCCTACGTCCGGATCCGTCGGGCGAAATCGCGGCCGCACGCGCGCGGAACCAAGGTCGGTGTGCGATGGTCCGGTCGACCTCCCGGTCCCGCTCCATCGTCGCCGTCCGGATCCCTCGGGCGAAAAACGCGGCCGCGCGCGTGCGGAACCATGGTCGGTGCGCTCTTTGGTCCGGTCGACCTCCCGGTCCCGCTCCATCTTCTCCGTCCGGATCCTTCGGGGGGAATCGCGGCCGCGCGCGCGTGGAACCAAGGTTGGTGTGCGATGGTCAGGTCGTCCTCCCGGTCCCGCTCCATCATCGCCGTCCGGATCCCTCTGGCGAAATCGCGGCCGCGCGCGTGCGCGGAACCAAGGTCGGTGTGCGATGGTCCGGTCGACCTCCCGGTCCTGCTCCATCGTCGCCGTCCGGATCCCTCGGGCGAAAAACGCGCGGCCGCGCGCGCGCGGAACCAAGGTCGGTGCGCTCTTTGGTCCGGTCGACCTCCCGGTCCCGCTCCATCTGCCCCGTCCGGATCCTTCGGGCGAAAAAATGCGGCCACGCGCGCACGGAACCAAGGATGTTGTGCGATGGTCCGGTCGACCTCCGGTCCCGCTCCATCGCCTCCATCTGGATCCTTCGGGCGAAATCGCGGCGGCGCGCGCGCGCAGAACCAAGGTTGGTGTGCGATGGTCCGGTCGACTCCCGGTCCCGCTCCATCGTCGCCGTCCGGATCCCTCGGGCGAAAAATGAGGCCGCGCGCGTGCGGAACTAAGGTCGGTGCGCTCTTTGGTCCGGTCGACCTCCCGGTCCCGCTCCATCGGCCCCGTCCGGATCCTTCGGGCAAAAAATGCGGGCCGCGCGCGCGCGGAACCAAGGTCATTGTGCGATGGTCCGGTCGACCTCCCGGTCCCGCTCCATCGCCTCCGTCCGGATCCTTCGGGCGAAATAGCGGTCGCGCGCGCGCGGAACCAAGGTCGGTGTGCGATGGTCCGGTCGACCTCCTGGTCCCGCTCCATCGCCTCCGTCCGGATCCCTCGGGCGAAATCGCGGCCGCGCGCGAGCGTATCCAAGGTCGGTTTTCGATGGTCCGGTCGACCTCCCGTTCCCGGTCCATCATCGCCATCCGGATCCCTCGGGCGAAAAATGCGGCTGCACTCGAGCGGAACCAAGGTCGGTGCGCTCTTTGGTCCGGTCGACCTCCCGGTCCTGCTCCATCGCCGCCGTCCAGATCCCTCGGGCGAAAATCGCGGCCGCGCGCGCATGGAACCAAGTTCGGTGTGCGATGGTCCGGTCGACCTCCCGGTCCCGCTCCATCGCCTCCGTCCGGATCCCTCGGGCGAAATCGCGGGCGCGCGCGTGGAACCAAGGTCGGTTTTTGATGGTCCGGTCGACCTCCCGGTCCCGCTCCATCGGCCCCGTCCGGATCCCTCGGGCGAAAAATGTGGCCGCGCGCGCGCGGAATCAAGGTCGGTGTGCTCTTTGGTCCGGTCGACCTCCCGGTTCCGCTCCATCGGCCCCGTCTGGATCCCTCGGGCCAAAACGCGGCCGCGTGCGCGCGGAACCATGGTCGGTGCGCTCTTTGGTCCGGTCGACCTCCCGGTCCTGCTCCATCGGTCCCGTCCGGATCCCTCGGGCGAAAATCGCGGCCCCGCGCCGCGCGCGGAACCAAGGTCGATGCGCTCTTTGGTCCGGTCGACCTCGCGGTCCCGCTCCGTCGGCCCCGTCCTTCTTGGTGGTCCCTCCCCATGCCCCCGTCCCGAAACACCCACCGCCCCTCGTCAAATTGGAAATCCCCGCACCCTCCAGTGCGGCTCGGTGCCCCGTGCGACCGTTGTCCCTCGTGGGTTCGTGGTATCTCGTGCTCGGCGGTTTTTCGCTGTCGGCGTGTCCCATCGACGACCCCTCCTTCGTGCGCTCTCGGGTCGCAAGGCTCCGCGTGCGGGGGAGTGGCGCGGTGCGCGCCGCGGCATTGACCGTGTCGGCGTGTGAGCGGTCTTGGATGCGCATCCAGCGATGGGCTCCCTGCCTCGTCGTGGCCAACCGTCGGTGGGTGCATCCCTTCACTCATGCTCGGAGGACCCTTTGTTGCCCCTCGTTGCGACCAGTCAGTTGCCCGTGCGGTCTACCCCCCTTGCGGGACTCGTCCGTTCGCCACGCGACCCTTGCGGCTACCCCGCCTCCGCAGCGGCGGGTGCCGTTCCTCGTGCGGTCCTCGAGCACCCTCCGTTTGGAGAGTCCCTCCGTGTTCTCCCATTCCTTCGGCCCGCTCCTGGCTTCGTGCGCTCTCGCGGATGCGGTGGATTCATCGTGCCGAGGCCCCCGTGCCCCGCGTCCCATCTCTCGAATCGTTGCCCGCCCCGATTCGACGACGTCCGCGGCCCGTCCCGGCGTCCCCCCTCCTCAGGTCAACGGGACGGTGGCGGCGGGGATCTGGCGTCGCCCGAGGACGTGCTACCTGGTTGATCCTGGCAGTAGTCATATGCTTGTCTCAAAGATTAAGCCATGCATGTGCAAGTATGAACAAATTCGGACTGTGAAACTGCGAATGGCTCATTAAATCAGTTATAGTTTGTTTGATGGTACGTGCTGATAAATCATGGATTTACACGATTATTTTAAGATTTTAGTTAATTATTGGTGCTAACATTCTTGTAATAACCTAATTTCATAATTAATTTGGACTTTCTTGCAAAACTAATTATTTTAAAAATATCTTTGAAAAGTGTGAAATTAGAGTACGTTCATAAAAAAATATATTTCAAGTCAAAGCACCACACACCCATTTAAATGATTCAATAATTATAATTAATGATCATGGAATTGGTAAATTAATAAGTTTGAAACCCACCAATAGGTAGAGCTTGATTTATGGAATCCAACGACGCAAACGGTACTTAAATCAGGTTTGAAATGAAGAAGTTATGAATTTTCTAATATTTTGCATATATTTTGATGCTGCACACATTTTGGAGCAGCCGGTCTACCATGGACCGGCTGCTGGGTTTACAAAATTTCATTTGGTTCACCGGCAGCCATGGCTGCCGGTCCACGGAATAGGCCATGGACCACAGCCCTCCAGAAGCGCCGAAATTCACCGGGAAGCACGCCGGTGATGTCCCTGGCCGGAGGAGAAGCTCCGGCGATGGCTTGATGGGCGGTGGTGGTGGTTTTTGGTGGCAAACAAGAGGAGCAGTCCACATCTTCATGAGCTTCCTCCACGCACGTTGCCGGAGCTCCACGGTGGCGTTTCCAAGCGATCTCCACGGGCACGGACGAGGTGTCCACGACCGGAGGAGGAGCTCCACGGTGGCGTTGCCAAGCAATTTCCACGGGCGCTGCAGGGCGGTGACGTTGCCGAGCTTCTCCACGGTGGTGTTCACGAGCACTCCATGGGCAAGTCCATGTTGCCAAGCCTCCATGGGCAAGTCCACGTTGCCAAGCCTCCATGGGCAAGTCCACGTTGCCGAGCCTCCACGGGCAAGTCCACGCTGCCGAGCTCCTCCACGCACGTTGCCGAGCCTCCACGCGCGTTGCCGAGCTTCTCCACGGTCACGACGTGATCCAGGCGAGCAATCCACGGTCACGGCGTGATCCAGGCGAGCAGTCCACGGGAACGAGCGTTCTTCGCCATGGGCACGGGCTTTGCGGGCCTCACGCTGCAGTCTACGGGCGGTGAGCACGGCGGGTTCTACTCCGATGATGGTGGCTAACATCCAGCTCGTTCCACGGAGCAGCAACAGCGGTCACGGTACTCCTTTTGTCCCACATCGCTAGTGTGCAATGAGCCCCCCTCTCCGGTCAATTATAAAATGAACCCCATTGTGCAAGATAAAGGGATCCCGGAGAAAAGACAAGGTACAGGGTAAAGGGCATTGCTTGGGTTATGGGTTGGCTTTTGGGAGTGAGGTTTCTCAAAGGAGAGCGTGTCCCTATACCATCTCCAGCCTTCTCTCTCTCTGAGATCAGGATCCGAAGAAGAAGACGCAGAGGAAGCCCAGTTCGCTCCACGGAGTACGAGGAAGGAGCTATCTTCCCGACGAGGCTGCGCCGATCTGTTTTATCTTTGTTACTTATTTTGTTAATTAATTTTTTTTTGCATTGTATCTAGAATAAATTCAATCAATGCAATATTTTTTTTTTAACTCCTGTCTTTCGTCTTGTTCGACGTAGATGCTATGATCTAAATAATAGATCCTAGTGCCAATGTTACTTTTCCTGGAATTTTTTTTTTTTATACTTTTCGACTTCAAATATTTTTTTTTACAAGATCAAAAAGATTTCAAATCCTAAACACTGCCTTCTCTGTGGATTCGACCCGACTCTCTTGCTACGCATTTTTAAATATTTTAAGAAGTCGGATTTTAAACTGATAGCCATGGTGTTTTAACGACAACCCCGCGATCTACCAAGTTTTGGCGCCGTTGCCGGGGAAGGGCATTAAAATAATAATTTTTTTCTTTTGATTTTTTATATACCATGCTAACTTTTTTTTTTCTTGCAATTAAAAAAAAAAAAAGGGGGGGGAGAAAAAGCAGAAGAGGAAGGAAGTCTCCCAATCAGTAAACTTTCTTTCCTCTTTTACATATAATTATTTGTCTTTTTAGTTATTTTCTTATCTCCAAAAAAAAAAAAAAAAAAATTCAAATTTCAAATTTAAAAAAAAATTCAAATTTCAAATTTCAAACAAATTTTTTTTTTTTTTTTTTTTCATTTTAGATTTAGGTAAATTTATCTTTTCTGCAAATCCAAAAAAAAATCGCCCAGACATTTCATAATTTATTAGGATTAGAAACTTAAATATATATATAGCTTTAATTTAATTTTGTGGTTTATAACTTTTATTTTGGACATCCTATTGTATTTCATAATCTCATAATTATCTTAAGGGCACTTATCCATAAACAAGATAAGGTGGGGAGTTCAATACCTTCCTTAGCCCACAAACCATCACCCCTCATTTTGCATACCTAAGCCTTCTAAATAAAATTAACTAGACGTCAGCCCTAAGGAACTCGAGCTCAATAGGACAGGGCACCCGGAAGAGTTGGACCGGGTCAAGATTAGTTGGTTGACTGGTGTTTAGGAAAGGGGTTCAGGGATTACGTCCGAAGGAAGGTGGTGGATCCGCTTACCTGGCCAATTTTCAATTGGTGTCTAAGGCAAGCAAAGAGGGAAACTCCACCGACCTTATCCTTACCTGGCCAGTTAGCTAATTGGTCTTTGACTTGGAGGGCTCCAAGGCGGTCTTGGAAGTTAGGAGCTGTCTAGAATTAGGGAGCTTAGGATAGAAATCTGTTTGATAAGTGTTTGAAAATAACAAAAAAATCATATATTATATAAATAAAAAAAAAAATTTGGGTTGCACTGTTTCATGCACGGTAGAAGATCTCTATTTCCAGACCTAGTTGACTTCAACCCTGAAATTGAACGGCTGATCCATAGTACACCAAAAAATCAAATGGCTGGAAACCCAGAAGAACCACCTAGACAGATGAAGGAATACTTTATTCCTTCCACCTACAACCCATCGACTTGTATCCATTTACCTGAAATACTGCTAGACAATATGAAATCAAGTCTGCCACAATCCAGATGCTCCCTTCCTTTTATGGGAATACCAACGAAGATCCTTATAAGCATCTAGATGAGTTTTTAGAAATCTGTTCTACGGTGAAGATCCAAGATTTCACTGATGATGCTCTTAGGCTAACCTTGTTCCCCTTCTCACTTAAGGATAAGGCCAAGTACTGGCTTGGCACACTAGGGAAAACAATTCGAACTTGGGCTGAAATGCAGCACGAGTTCCTTAAGAAATTCTATCCTATAGGTCGAACCAACACCATGAGGCGAGCCATCACTGGATTTGCTCAGCTTCCTGGTGAACAAATTCATGAATCATGGGAGAGACTTAAGGAACTCCTTAGAAAATGCCCACATCATGGTCTGTCTAAGTGGCAAATTGTCCAAGCTTTTTATGAGGGATTAGGAGACCAGTATAGACAGATGGTGGATGCATCTTGTGGAGGTGCATTCATGAGTAGAAGTGAGGATGAGGCCTATACCTTGTTTGAAACCCTAAGTGAAAATTCGATCAACCATGCTTCTTTGACTTCATATGAAAGATCGATTCCTCACCAAAAGCGGGCAGGGATTTATGAAATTACACATTCAAATTCCAATGTCGACTTGAACCTAATATCCCAAAGATTAGATACAGTCGACCTCCTTTCTCAAAAGTTGGACCATGCCTAGCCCTCAGTCAACAATCTCAATCTCCTGCACAATACCCATCACACCATCACAATATCCATCACCCTCTAATCATCAGGAGATTTGTTCTATCTGTGCTAGCCCAGCCCATCACATGAATGAATGTCCTACGGTTGCACAGTTACCACCTTTCATCCAAGAACAAGTCCAAGCTGCTCAAGGTTGCTCCAAGCGGGTAATGACCCATTTTCAAATACTTATAACCCGGGTTGGAGAAACCATCCTAATTTTTCTTGGAAACCATAACAGACTCAGGTTCAGACCCAAACTCCTCCTGCACGGAACTTTCAAAATAGGCCCCCCATACCAAAACTATGCCTATAATAGAGGTCAGCCTAGTCAGCCTGCTCAGCCACCATATCAGCCACCATATCATCATCAGTCATCATATCAACCTCCTCAACAGACCAATCTAGCAGACGATAGGTTTGATCAACTTCAACAATTAACATGACCTAACAACAATCTATCGCCAGGTTAGAAGTTCAAATAGGACAGTTAGCTGAATCTACTATGAGGAGAGAACCAGGTCAACTACCGAGTCAACCAATACCAAATCCTAGAAACAACCCACTAATTCTTCAGCCTAATGTTCCACCTAAGAACCCTCAATTTGAGAATGCTAAAGTAATTTCTGAGCTTAGAAGTGGTAGGATTCTTAAGGACCCATATCAAAACCAGGAGAGAGAGGCTAGTACTGATGCTAGCAAGAATGAGAAGTTAGAAGATGAGACTAACCATGTAGAAGAGCCTGAGCCCGGGACTAGTACTAATACTGGTTCCGATTTAAATGAGAAAGGGAAGAAGAGAGCAGATGAATTACCTGAGACTTATAAACCTAGAGTCCCGTTCCCTTCAGCCCTAGAAGCTGGCTTTTCCCATAAAAAGCAAGGAGCACGCAACGAGGAGCTAATGGAATTATTCAAGCAAGTTCATATTAATTTACCCCTCCTCGATGCAATTCAAACAGTTCCAGCTTACGCTAAATTTCTCAAAGAACTCTGCACCCAAAAGCGGGAGCCACGAACCATAAAGAGAATCATTTTGTCTGAGGATGTAAGTGCAGTTTTGTTGAATCATTACCTCAGAAAATGAAAGACCCCAGTGCTCCTTTGATTTCTTGTGTTATAGGAGGCATTACCTTTGACCGAGCTCTGTTAGACCTAGGAGCTAGTGTGAACCTTCTTCCAACCTCGGTCTATGAAAAATTTGGGATAGGTGAACTAAAACCCACGTCAGTCATTCTTCAACTAGCCGATAGATCTGTCAAGACACCACGTGGTTTGATTGAGGATGTCTTAGTTAGAGTGAACCAATGTTATTTCCCAGTAGACTTCCTTATACTAGACATGGAACCATCCCAAGAGCTAAATCAGAATCCCATAATCTTAGGTCGTCCATTCCTAGCCACTGCCAATGCCAATATCAATTGTAAAACGGGGGCTATGGACATTTCTTTTGGGGATCAAAAGGTGAGAATCAATATTTTTAATGCCTCAAAGTTTGCTCGAGAGGAGGAAAATTGTTCTGTGATTAGTTTAGTAGATGAGATTGTTGAGTCTGAATTTTCCTCCAATTTGATGGAAGATGATGAGCCTATTGCTGAAACCCAAGTCCAAGAGGTAAATGCCCTACCTGATTCACCTCAACCTTCACCACCTTGGTCAATGCAAACTGAATCCTTACCTGACCTAGGAACTGAGCCTTTGCACCCTTCGATTCAGGCCCCACACAACTTGAACTAAAAACTTTGCCTGAATCACTTAAGTATGTGTTTTTAGGACCTGACAAAACCC
>CM038049.1:122696971-122726971 GCA_021397845.1 Areca catechu
CAAAAAACCACATTTGAAGACTAAGAAGACTCAAGACTTATACTCCAAAGCAAGACCAAAGCCACCTCAAGTGGGGACCACATGCCACCTCATCATCAAGGTGCTGCCACATCACACATACCACCTCACCATCCAGGTTGCTGCCACATCACACATGCCACCTCACCATCCAAGGTTGCCACCCAAGAGAAGAAAAGGGAATTTGAATTTGAATTAGCTACAACCTCCTCCACAACTTCCTCCACTACTCATGGGATGCCCCATATTTTTCTCCACAAATTTTTCTCCATGATATTTGGTGTAGTTTGAATTCAAAATGGCTTAATAGTCTATAAAAGACTCTTAGTCTTCTTGTAAAGGATGGAAAAGAAAAAAATAAAATTTTCTTCTATGTGAGTTCTATGTGCCTAAGTGGTAGTTCTAAATTCCTCTCCCTATCCCACGCCAACCCTACTTTCTCCTCCTCCATCTCCAACGCCTAAGACACTCTCCTTCTTCTCCAATCTCAAGCTAGCTCTTCAATATTCAAGGTTGATCAAGAAGACCATCACAAGGAGGCCGGCCAAATCCATTTCAAGTGATCTACCATGGCGCCAAGATTATTCTTCAACAATGCTTCCTCGACTCTTCTTTAGTTTCTCCATTTCATGACTAACGTATTTTACCAAGTTCCTAATCTCAAGGTTTCTTTGTTGTAGGGTTCTCCGGGATTCCGAACTCAAGAGGAAGGAATTACTTGCCATAATCCAGAAAACAAGAAGGGCCCTCAATTTGTAGTATGGTCTTGTCATTTGGGAGGTCTCTTCATGAGTGATCTTGATCTACTTGAAAGATTAATGCTAGGTATGTTCTAGTATCGATTAGGTCTGAAATATTAAATTT
Source organism: Areca catechu (assembly GCA_021397845.1). Lineage (NCBI taxonomy): Eukaryota > Viridiplantae > Streptophyta > Magnoliopsida > Arecales > Arecaceae > Areca > Areca catechu. The sequence goes on from CM038049.1 coordinate 122,697,854, forward strand.
GCCTAGCTTAACTTGTGTGGTTCGAATCTTATTCCTATTTCTTTGTTATTTTGATAGTCTTATTAATTAGGTTTACATTTGATCGTTCGAGTTCTCTTCATTAGACCTCCTTTGATACTATATGCTGAACTAATCATATGCAAATAAGAAATTGCTAAGTTAATCTTTGCTAATCTCTTTTAGGGTTGCATAGTTGCATTCTCATCTTGCATGTCCCCACCATACCTGGGTCATAATCTCATGAAAGCACTATGGGCATTGGACAACCCAAAAGGCATAACAACCCATTCATAAAGACCATCCTTAGTTTGAAAGCAGTTTTCCATTCATCCCGGGTCTAATCCTAACCTGATGATAGCCGCTTCTGAGATCAATCTTAGAAAAAACCATTGCACCAGCCATCATATCAAGCATGTCATCTAGTCTAGGGATGGGAAACCTATATTTGATTGTAATTTTATTGATGGCACGACTGTCAACACACATCCTCCACGTGCCATCTTTCTTTGGGGTCAGTAAGGCTGGGACTGCAAAAGGGCTAAGACTTTCTCTAATAAACCCCTTCCTCAATAATTCTCCAACCTGCTTTTGCAGTTCTTCATGCTTAGATGGATTCATCCTGTAATGGGGCAAGTTGGGCAAAGTCGCTCCTGGGATTAGATCTATGGCATGCTGGATATCCCTAAGAGGTGGAAGGTGGTCTAGCAAATCCTCGGGAAAGACATCCTCAAATTCTTTTAACACAGGTTTAACTTCTTGAGGAGGCTCTGAGGGTTCCGAAGTTCTAAGTTCCTTAGCAGTCAACATCCAGATGGGTGAACCACTATGAATTTCTTGTTCTAGATCCTTAGCACTGATTAGGTTCACTCCAGTTTTCATCTCCTTAACCTTACCGGCTCCTTTAGTTACCTTGTCCTTAGGGGGACTGAATGGATCGTAATCTTCTTCCCATTGAAACTAAAGACACAGGTATTGGATTTTCCTAAGAGGGTGGCATCATGATCATACAACCAAGGTCTTCCAAGAATTATACTGCTCACCCCCATGGGTAAGACATCGCACCAAATCTTTTCGTGATAAGATTGTATTTGGATTTGGACTTGACATCTAGACTGGATGGGTATGGAGGTAGAATCTACCCAATAAACCTTATAGGGGTTGGGATGGGGAACTGGGATTAAGCCTAACATCTTGACAGTGCTAGTAGAGATGGCATTTACACAGCTCCCACTATCTATGATGATCTTACATACCTTATCCCCTAATTTAAGAAAAGTCTGTAGGATGTTAGTCCTACGCCAATCCTCTTGAACTAGATTCTGGGATAGGATGCATCTTACAACTCCTAATTGGTCAGATTCATTGGGTTCCTCCTCTCCTTCATACTCCTCAACCAAATTCATTCCGGCCTCATAAACTTCTTCTTCAAATTCCTCACTGGGCTCGGAATTATCATTCTCTCCCTCTTCTATGTAAAGGGATCTCCGTGGGCACTGGCTAGCAACATGACCTACCTTATGACACTTGAAACAGGCTATGGCAGTACACTGACTGGAAATGTGACCTGGTTTCTGACACTTAAAACAAGTGATATTTGAACTAGGGGTTCTCTGGGTGTCAGGTGCCTTACCTTTGTCCATGGGCCTAGGGGTAGAAGTACCCTGAAAAGGTTTACTAGGGATAACTTGGCTAGGTCCATTCCTTGGGATTGGGGCACTAACCCTAGAAGGTATAGGTCCTCTCTGAAATTTCTCAGTGTTCAGTGCAATCTGGTAGGCTTGGTCTAGATCAGTAACCTCTCTCAGAAATAGTTCTCTCTTGATATCTTCCCTCAGTCCAGCCCTAAATCTAGACAAAGTAACTTCGTGGGCTTCACTCACATCACATCTCATTAGGTATTCATCAAAAGTAGCTATGTAGTCTGAGACAGATCGGTTTCCTTGTTTCAAGTTTTGCCATTGGTCTAACAGGTTTTGCTGGTATGAAATGGGTAGGTATTTATCTCTCAGTTTTTCTTTCATACCCTGCCAAGTGGTTATGGGCTCAACATTCCGTCTCCTAGTGGTTAGCTCAATGTTCCCCCAGTATAACCTAGCTTGATGCACTAATTTCATCTTGGCAAACTTGTATTTCCTCTCCTCAGACATAGCATACCACTCAAAGTATTGGTCCATCTCACCCTCCCAATCAGAATATACCTTAGGGTTCAGACTACCATCAAAAGTGGGTGCATCTAATTTGATGTTCCTGATGAACCTATCATCTCTATCTTCAGGCTCTGGGTCAGGCCTCCTATGATTAGGTTCAGGATCTCTATATAAAGGCCTTCTAGGCTCCTGATGTGGGTGAGGTTGAGGCACATTAAAATCGGGGTCAGGAGTCCAATTCCGATGTCTAGGTTCTTCAAGTACTTGGACTCGGTCCCTAAGTGGGTAAGATCCTCATGAATTTGTGCGCTAAACTGGGCCACAGTGTTTGTCATATCCTGATTCATTTTAGCCATACTTTCAGTAAGAGTTCTGATCATGGCCTCTAAATCAGGTTGGGTTTGACCAGGTTGATATGGCACTCCGTTTCTGGTAGACATGATGATTCAAGCAAGCACATAAAATGAGACTAGACTAAATCGACTACTGGATCACTAGACCTAGAGTCCAAACTAGATGCCCAATCAGAGTGGCAAGCTAGCCTGTAGTAACTCAGGACTCAGCCAGGCAGGTGTAAGGGGAGTGTTAGGTCCCTGATTGCCAATCCTAGACACCAATCAGTGATTGGCCAGGTAGGCGGACCAGCACACAAGCCTTCGGGAATGGATCCCTGAACCACCGTTCTAGTCACTGAGTGCTAAGCACACACAGAATAACTCGGCAAACTGACTCAACACTAGCCTAGACCCGACCAATTGGTGTCCCTAGCCCACTAGGGCAAATTAGGTCTAACTGGTTTTAAATTAGGTCTAGGTTCGAATGATTGGATGGTGGTTTTGGGCTAAGGAGAGGTAATCAACTCCTCCCCTTATCTTAGATGCTCAATTGCCCTTAAGTAAATTATGAGATGATCACTCCAAAAAGAATTGAATTGCAGAACACAAAAAAATAGAGTTGTTGTATTTTAATGCTCAGAAATCTTACTGAAACTAATAAATCACAAAAAAATTATGGAAAATAGGTTCAATTATACTGATCTCAACGAAGTAAAAATCATGCAATTTGGAGTTTTATGCAGGGAGAAATAATTCAGACAATAGGGAAATTACGGGCTGCAAATAGATTGTCTTCCCCGTTTGATGCGGCAAGCATATGATTAGTGATTTGATTCGTGTTTGTAGAGCAATGAAACCTAATTACACTAGCATTGTAGTCATCATAATAAGTCTTAAGGATTACATGAAAAGGGACTATTACATGATTAGACACAATCCTAAAACTAAGAAGGAAGAAGATCTAGACAATAGGGGCTAATGATTGAGGACTTGCCTTGTTGAGCTTTCCAACCTTCTAATGATTTCAAACCTTGAAACTACCGATGCTCTGGACTGGAGAACTCGGATAACAGAGATCAGAACGCTGGGCTTGGGCTTCAGCTTGTTGGTTCATTGTCAAGGGGAACCTTGTTCACAACTCAAAGACTTCGAAGGACCCTGCAATGAAGATCAAAAGTTAAGGAAGAAGAAAGCAGGCATATGGAAGGGATGGAATAATTTATGAGCAAGGAAGGAAGTCTGAGATGGTTTGGCCGGCTCCAATGTATCCTTCTTGAACTTGGCGTTGGATGGCTTGGAGAAGAAAGTAGATTCGAGTGGGGGGGAAGGGGGCTTAGGAACAATCACTCAAAGAAATAATATAAGACTACAACTTCAACTTCAACTTCATTTTCATTCATCTCATCAAAATCCATCCCTTTTACAATGGGAGTCCAAGGCTTTTAATAGCCTCACAAAGCTAGCTTTTGAAATTTAAAAACTCCCCAAATCGAGGAGGATTACAAGGGTGGTTGGAGGATTTGGTGGAGAGTTTGGAGGGATGTGGGGGGGGTTGGAGGATTTGGTGGAGGACTTGGAGGGATGTGGCCAACCTCCTTGAATTTGAATCTCCCTTGTTGGCGCCCAAAGGGTGATGAGGTGGCTAGTGAAGTTGCACCTGATGACGTGGCATGGTGAGGTGGTCTTCTACTTGGATAAGAATGACATGTGGCACCCAATGGTCCTAGTTGATGGTCCTTTTCTCTTGCTTGGTTGATGTGTCTTCTCTTCTTCATGTGGTCAAATTCTGGGGTCTAGAATTTGAGTCTTGTTGCTGGCTTTCATGGCTTTAAGACTTGATTAGACTTAACTCAACTGAATTAGACTTAACTCAACTAAACTGACTAGACTGACCTAGACTTTAAAACTTGAAATGGACTTACAAGAAATGAAATTTTAAAAGTAATTACAGGACTCAATAAACACTCTTGATTTGAAACTCAAAATTAATTACAGGACTCTTGAAAAGGAAATGACTCTTCAAAATAAAATATTTTTGAACTAAAGGATACAAGGTAACCTAATTATCTTCGATCCAAATTGGGATAAGGCTAACCTTGTTGGAGTGAAGTTTCTTTCGGCTTCTGGTGTCCACACCAATTCTCCTGGGGTGGGCAGAACTCGACCCAGTCGAGTATGGTTCAGTTTTTCCCTGGTAATACTCGAACAAGTCTGGATTAAGTCTTTGCAGGTCCTCTCGAGTAATCCAAGAGTTGTCAGACTCAGGTCGACCTTGCCATTGAACCAGGTATCGCTGATAGTACTTATTCCTGGTAGTAATGATCTTGTCATCCAGGATTCTCTCAATCCTCTCTCTCTGCTCAGGTAAGGTTGGTGGTGGACACTTGGAAATATGTTCACTCTCAATGAAAGTTTCTGGCTCAAAAGGCTCACTAGGTATTAGTAGTGGTTCTTTGTATTCTACTAGGTCTGAAACATTGAAGGTTGTACTAATACCCATATCAGGTGGAAGTTCCAAAACATATGCATTAGGCCCTATTTTTTTAAGATCTTAAAAGGTCCCGCTCCGCGGGCATGCAGCTTCTTTATGGTTCCAGGGGGAAACCGTTCAGGGTTGAGCCTAATCATCGCATAATCCCCTTCACAGAATTCTTTCGCCCTCTTATGTGAGTCAGCTAAGTGTTTATAAGTTTCATTGCTCAGGTTGATCTTATTACTGATTTCTTTATGCAGATTTGTGACATGCTGTGCAAAAGACTCAGCAGACTCAGAAACTTACATAAGCACTTACAAAATGCAGACTGAACTAGGCATCTTTATTGAGAAGAATTTTATTGGACTCTCTAGGGCCTAAACCTAACAGATTAATGACTCTCTAGGTTTGACCCTGGTCTGGTATGTACATGAGAATTTACCATGGGTTCCTAGCAAATGCCATAAGGTTTTCCAAAAGTAGGTAGCAAAAGGAATAGGCTTTAAAGGCTCATGCAACCTAGTAATCTCATCAAAATGAAACTTAATGGCTCTAAAATTAGGATAAGACTTAAGGAAAGGCAGGAAATAGGAATCCGAGTCTTGGGATAATTTAGGGAAATCTTGAAATAGACCTTGGTTACTCATGATGACCTTAAGATTAGAATTTTGATCTACAGGCAGCATGCTTCTAGGTAGTTGAAGGTCATCAGGAAAGTCTTCTAGAATAATGATTGGGTTCTTCTCAGGTACCTGAAGGAGTTCTTGTGTCGAAGCTAAAGTATTGGGTTCTTCCTGAGGGCATTGTCTTACGGGAACCAAGTCCTCACTAAATTTTGGTTGTTCTGATGTTTCAGGACTATGCTCAATAATCTTTTCTTTACCAAAGGTTTCCTCAGGTAAGGTATTAAAGTTGTTCTCTTCACAGTCTTCCCCTTCATTTTTATCTATTAAACTTATGTCAGTCTCATACATATATTTACTAGGTTCAAATTTGCCTTCTTCCTTCCCTAGCCCTTCAGTTTGAGGATACCCTAAGTCTTGAGTATTCATGAACTCAACTTGTACTTCAGGGTTCTTACTCTTATCATTCATATGAGCTAATGGGATAGTAGGAGTTGGTTGGTCTAAGGAAAATTGTTTAGCCAGCATTTGGTTCAATTGGGCCATTAGATCATTTAGGCCTCTCAGCGTGGTTTCAAGATTCGGGTCCATGGCTACACTGGACTGGGTCTGGACTGGTGAATATGAGGCTCCTGATCTAGTTTTCATGCATGAAAGTGGACTCAAGTTCGAGCTAAGGTTTCCTAGACCTAGAGCACAAATTAGAAGTCTAATTAAGTGAACCAACTAGCTAGAAGTACTTATGGGACTTAGCCAGGTAGGTGGTGGGGAGTGAAGGTCCCTGATTGCCAACCTTAGACACCAATCTGAGATTGGCCAGGTAGGCGGACCAAATCACAAGCCTTGATGCACCAATCCTAGACACCAAGCCAGTAAGCACACACCAATTAGCTGACACAGTTAACTTGACCCTAACCTGAACCCAATTTGTTGGTGTCCCTAACCCACTAGGGCAATTAACGTTCTACTCAATTTTAATTAATGGGCTGGGATCGATATGCTGGTTGGTGATTTTTGGGCTAGGGACAGGTGATGAAATCCCGACCCTATGTCAAATTGATGCCCTTAATTTGATTTCTCATGAGATGAATGAAATGTAAAGGTGCTGCAGAAGTGTGTTGCAGTTTGAAAGTGGTATGGAAAATGTGATAAAAAAATATCCAAAAATTATGAAAAATTCACAGAGGATTTCTAACTTATATGTTTCAATGTAGGTGAAAGAAATTTTAAAAATAAAATCTGTACTACTCTAAGCAGATCCTACAATTGAAGATAAATAAAAAGGACAGAACAGAACCCTAATGATAGTGTCGAACTGCAGAAATTTTCATTTTTTTAATAATTTTTTTCTGATAATGAGATTTAATTTGGTGATAACTGACTTAAAAAGGAACAAGAAAAAAAATATTTCAATAAAAAATCAGTGACTTTTCTTTGGAGCTGCAGACGGATTACAGTAAACAGATGCAAATTTTTAGAAAACAGAACCTAATCAAACAAGTGCAATGGCTTACCCAAAACTTCAATCTAAAAACTCACGTCCGGCCAGGGGCTCATTATTCCCATGGGTCGTGACAGTGTACTGGAGTACACCCGCTCAGGAGGCATGAATTTTAGATCGTGCTTGGATTTAAAGAAAACTATTCTACCCTAATGCAACCATGCTCTGATACCAATTTGATGCGGCAAGCATATGATTAGTGATTTGATTCGTGTTTGTAGAGCAATGAAACCTAATTACACTAGCATTGTACTCATCATAATAAGTCTTAAGGATTACATGAAAAGGGACTATTACATGATTAGACACAATCCTAAAACTAAGAAGGAAGAAGATCTAGACAATAGGGGCTAATGATTGAGGACTTGCCTTGTTGAGCTTTCCAACCTTCTAATGATTTCAAACCTTGAAACTACCGATGCTCTGGACTGGAGAACTCGGATAACAGAGATCAGAACGCTGGGCTTGGGCTTCAGCTTGTTGGTTCATTGTCAAGGGGAACCTTGTTCACAACTCAAAGACTTCGAAGGACCCTGCAATGAAGATCAAAAGTTAAGGAAGAAGAAAGCAGGAATATGGAAGGGATGGAATAATTTATGAGCAAGGAAGGAAGTCTGAGATGGTTTGGCCGGCTCCAATGTATCCTTCTTGAACTTGGCGTTGGATGGCTTGGAGAAGAAAGTAGATTCGAGTGGGGGGGAAGGGGGCTTAGGAACAATCACTCAAAGAAATAATATAAGACTACAACTTCAACTTCAACTTCATTTTTCATTCATCTCATCAAAATCCATCCCTTTTACAATGGGAGTCCAAGGCTTTTAATAGCCTCACAAAGCTAGCTTTTGAAATTTAAAAACTCCCCAAATCGAGGAGGATTACAAGGGTGGTTGGAGGATTTGGTGGAGAGTTTGGAGGGATGTGGGGGGGGTTGGAGGATTTGGTGGAGGACTTGGAGGGATGTGGCCAACCTCCTTGAATTTGAATCTCCCTTGTTGGCGCCCAAAGGGTGATGAGGTGGCTAGTGAAGTTGCACCTGATGACGTGGCATGGTGAGGTGGTCTTCTACTTGGATAAGAATGACATGTGGCGCTCAATGGTCCTAGTTGATGGTCCTTTTCTCTTGCTTGGTTGATGTGTCTTCTCTTCTTCATGTGGTCAAATTCTGGGGTCTAGAATTTGAGTCTTGTTGCTGGCTTTCATGGCTTTAAGACTTGATTAGACTTAACTCAACTGAATTAGACTTAACTCAACTAAACTGACTAGACTGACCTAGACTTTAAAACTTGAAATGGACTTACAAGAAATGAAATTTTAAAAGTAATTACAGGACTCAATAAACACTCTTGATTTGAAACTCAAAATTAATTACAGGACTCTTGAAAAGGAAATGACTCTTCAAAATAAAATATTTTTGAACTAAAGGATACAAGGTAACCTAATTATCTTCGATCCAAATTGGGATAAGGCTAACCTTGTTGGAGTGAAGTTTCTTTCGGCTTCTGGTGTCCACACCACCGTTTATAATCCCTGCTACGAAGTTATAACCCAATGGATCCCCTGCACGCCCTAGGAACACCCCGTGGAATGGGAGGAGGAGGCTTGCGCCTCGCTTAGTTCCTAGGACGGACGTCCTGGGGAGTCTACTTCGAGCAGACAAAATAAAAAGAGAAAACAATCAAAACAAGCAAGCAAGTAAATCAGAAACCCTAGACTGGGCTCTGATACCAAAAATGATGCAGAACGGAAGCTCTGATACCAAAAATGATGCAGAACGGAAGCTCTGATACCAAAAATGATGCAGAACAAATAAAGGGATGAGATGCGGAAGTAAATTAAGATTAACTAATTTTTTTGTTGTTTTTATATGTTTGTAGAAGTTGGCTTCAAATCAAAGAAAAGTTAACCTAACATTGAAAGATACTAATATTATAATTGAAAGCACAATTTTAAGGAAACTAAATTATCAGAGTAGTTCAGAAGCAACGGATCACTGGGGGTTGAGAAACTCCCAGACCTAGGGTTTCGCTCCGAACTTTCAACAGAACAGAAATAAAGAGAAGAGATGGTTTACCTAACCAGACAATGATCTTCACAGATTTTGGTGGAAGAACTCTCCCGAGCAGATTGTTGGATCCTCGGATTCAGATATCTTCGCAATGGATCCTCCAATACTGGTCCTTTGGCGGGTTGGCTTCTCCTGAACTCAAGATCTGGAAGAGAAGAAAAACAATTGATGGAATCAGAGAGTCAAGGGAAAAATTTACCAGGTTGATGAACTTGAAGATTGAAATTGCTGAAAACTGGATTCTCCTGGAAGCTGATATGATTTTCCTTGGAACTTGCTCTGGATCTGAAGTAGCCGGACTGGATCTGGATGAAGGTGGACGGCCTGGACTTGTAGAGAGAGAGAGACCGTGGGAGATGGAAGGAGCTAGGGTTCGATGGATTGAAAATAATGAAGGGCGGCTAGGGTTTTGGATCTTTAAGTGGCTAACCTAGGGTTTTGGATAAAGATGGAGATCTCTCACCTCCTCAAGGCTCCAATGGAACCCGGATTACCCCCTCACGGAGCTCAACACTTAGAATAGTGCGGAAGAAGAGAAACCTAGGTTACTCAACACAAGAGAATAGCAAAAATAATTTTTTCTTCATTGATTTTTTCAACTTACAAGAGGGATGTAATTTATAATGCTTTACAAGGGAGAAGGGTTTCATATTTTTCCATGTGGGACTAAAGGAGGGGATCTCCAAATTAGGGCAAATCCCTTACATATGGTTGGCCAAAATACCAAAAATTAGGATTTGGGTTATAAATGGCAGGTAGATGGCGCCACCTTGCTTGGATTTTTTCAAGAAAAATTTTCTTCCTTCCCTGGATGAACTCTTTTGGACTCCTCCTTTTCTTCCTCCCTAAGTCAAGGCTCTTCCCATCTTTGTTTTAGGTGTTTTTGGCAGGTAATGGGCGCCCCTTGATATTCTCTTCCAAGAAAAACTTCTTCCCTTCTTTGCTTGGAATCACTTGGGAAAGTCTTGGCCGCCCCCTTGATTTGTGCTCTTCTCTTTATCTGGTGCATGAAAGAAGGAGGTTGCCATCTGTGGAGTGGGGACCAAAGGCTGCTGGATGTGGATATGGCGCCCCCTGGACTGGGAGTGTGGCTGGGAGTGTGGTGTCCACTTGCCAGGTCTTGGGAGAAAATGTAACAGCCCCGGTTGAAACCCTAGTCCACTACTGAGTCAACATGACTCAACAAAATAAAAATGCAGGTAATGTAGACTCAAGCTAAATTGAGTTGATCTAGTCAACTCTTATTACAAACCAAAAACCCTAATTCTTCGGGCAAGGTTAATCAGAGATCCAGATGGAGCTCTGAAGTCTTCTTCTGAGTCTGGTGCCCGCACCAGATCCTTTGACCATCTAATTTCTTGGCACTCCTTGGACTCCTCCAAGGCTTGACTCCCGATCACCTTAATCTGAGAGCGGCCCCTGCTTCTTCTAAGCTCCTTGCGATCCTTTGACCATCCAATTTCTTGGCACTCCTTGGACTCCTCCAAGGCTTGACTCCCGATCACCTTAATCTGAGAGCAGCCCCTGCTTCTTCTAAGCTCCTTGCGATCCTTTGACCATCCAATTTCTTGGCACTCCTTGGACTCCTCCAAGGCTTGGCTCTCGATCACCTTAATCTGAGAGCGGCCACTGCCTTCATTATGCTCCTTTTAATGGTCTTCTCACCATCAACTTTGGCTTAAAATCCTTGCAGCACTCCTCGTACTCCTCCAAGGCTTAACTCTCGATAATCCTAATCTGAGAGCGGCCACATTTCTGCCAAAGAATCCACCTTATGCTCACTTCTAGAAATATAGAATGGCACACCTTGGACTGTCTCCAAGGCTTAACTCCTGTTCAATGGACCTAGAAGCGGCCAACCCCATGAGTCACCCCTGGCAACCCTTCCTTAAGTGCTTGGTCTTGCTTCATACCCACCTTGCGACCCTGTGGTAATTCCAACCTTTTTAATCAACACCATGCCTTTGGACCTTCCACACCACATTGGTGCCAAGTACTAGCAAGTTGCCTCCATTTCTCTGCACTGTCCCATACCAATGCAAATCCACAGCTGCTACCAAGCAGGACCCTAATATCCAATCAAGATCACTTCCTACCTTGCTCAAGTCCCTCAACATAACAGTCTTCACTCTGAGCACCAACTATCTGTCTCTGCAAAACTGCAATCCATGCTGCTTCCTGGTCTACTCAGCCTGTCTTTACTGCCTCTTGTGTCTTCACCTCGAGCCCAAAGTACCAATGTAAGGCTACCCCACTGGCCTGCCTCACTCCTCTGACTCCAGTACCTCGACACCCTCTTGCATCTGACATCTGAGCTTGATAATGCCTCACAGCATGTCCAATATCTTTGCCTGCACCTGGCAAATAATTTTATGTCTCTAGTACTTCGGCTTCCCATACCTTCACCCTGAGAGCAGTTCCACTGAAGTTCAATTCAAATTTGCCATTCAAGTGCTTTCGCATCACAGCTGCCCACACAAGAGATGGCTCTTTCCAATGTCCCACATTTTTGTGCACCTGAGGCCCTCGACTCTCCAAGTCTTCACCTCAGCCTACACTTTATAAATTTTGGATGCTACATCTTTCTTTTGCACTGTAGACACACCCTAGTACCTCAGTCCATATCCCAAGCTTTTGCCTCTATGGAAATTCTGGTCCCTTGAGATGCTCTGCCTTGCACTTTGCATATAGCCCAGCTGCTTCAGCATTCACAAGCACTCTTCACCCTGAATTCCATCATGTAGCCACAACTGGTGGACCTTCACATATGCGGGATACCATCCACACATGCGATCGATGAGCAACCTTAAGCATTTAGCATCGAGCACATCGCCACTGCAACATGCTCCCCCACTCTGAGTCGTTGACACCCATAATAAACTCAAATGTCCAGCTCCTCTAACACTGGATCTCCAGCTCTCTCTGGATTTTCTCTTGCTTTGGATATCCCCGTATCAACAGCTACAATCAGCACAATGTTGACCATCGACTGAGCAACCTGGCTCTGATACCACTTGTCACGGGGTGAGTGTTTTCTTGCTCAGACACCCGTGCGATGCCCCAGCATCTCCTGAGTCCTTTCCTTGGACATACAGATAAACGCGCAGCAATCTAGCCACATAGCCAAGCATGCACCTCAATTCCCCTGCCCAGTAACATTATCAAACTGAAAACATGCGACACCCTTAAGTTCCTGCAAGCAACCTGACCCTCAAGCCAACTGCAACGCTCATGCGCACCTTCGTGCCATAATGTTATACTCTTTCCAAGAGTGCTCTGCAACCCAGCACCTCTATGCTGACCTGATGGCTTTGCTCCTAAAGCCAAGTACTACTCCCACAAGTAGTCCCAAATCTGAGTACCTTCATGCCATGACATAACCACTGTGCCTCTGATCTGCAAGCTACCATGCTGCCCTTCAGGAATACACGGACCAAACTCACAAGACACGATCATGCAATGCCTTGACCTGATGGCTTTGCCCCTGAAGCCAAGTACTACTCACACAAGTAGTCCCAAATCTGAGTACCTTCGTGCCATGACATAACCACTGTGCCTCTGATTTGCAAGCTACCATGCTGCCCTTCAGGAATACACAGACCAACTCACAAGACACGATCATGCAATGCCTTCACTCCGCATGAGGCTCAGGTAAACCATCTCCAGTGTCGCCTAGCCGACCCGCCAAGCCGACATGGCACATCGCTCCATAGAGCAATGAATGATCGAACACATTCCCAAGCTCTCCCACAAGCTCTTGTGTTATGATCCCGGTCTTGCATCCTTAGCATGCCACCTATCAATGGCCATATCGCTCGACAATGTTCACAGCCTGTTCGCACATCACTGTACATTGCCACAGTTCTGAAGACCCGCAACTATATCGTCCAACATCCAATGTCCTCGACCGGCTCGCAACCAGTGCACTGCCATGATATTAGCATCCAAGTTTGCCCACCAAATAAATATCTTCGACTGACTAGTCCTTGCATTTCGCTGTCCTCTCCTCGGCATGACCCACTTGGTCATCCTTGATCCTTGGCCCAGCTCCAAGGCATAAATCCGACCGAACTTACATAAGCCACACTTTAACTCCATGGTCAACCGGCTCCCATGGATCCCCGCGAGACATCAACCTGGCCAATGCTCACGAGACTTGCCTGTTCAAGTAGGCCAAGCCTTGCCCGACTAGATTCTCTATCGCCTCTTTGCTCCACCATAGAGATCAAGAACGCATAGAGTAGCCTGGACCACTCCTCGAGGATCAACCTCTCGGAAAGCCCCATCCCCGTACAATGTGGCCAACTCGTTCGACCAACTCGTTCGACCAACATTGCCCCGAATGTCTCCACGTGAAACCATTCGGGCGTGGCACCTCCTTGTCTGCAACTGTGCCACGACGGACCCGTATCCTACAGGCCTGGGGGAGTCGGGAATACGGCCAAAGCCCCGCATCCCTCCTCAAAACCAAGAGGATCCCTTGAGTCAACACATATATCTTGGCGAACCACTGCCATGCCAAATATCAAGCTTCCCGAGTCCCCCGATATTATTCCACGACTGTGCCATTTCATGGCGAACCATTACTCCTCTCACTACCCCAACAAGGCATCCAGCTAAACTCCACCCCTGGGGTTCCAAGGTATCGAGGAGCATTGCAAATTCTTTGTCAAGCCAACCCTTCGCAGTACCATGCCATGCCCATGCCGACACCCCATGCGACGAGCCCATGGCTAAGTCCGTGACAGCGCGCACGGGCGCGTGCAGGCGCGGGGCACCGGGCGCGTGCACGGACGCGGGTCCTGGCAGCGACGGGCGCGGGGCACCGGGCGCGCGCACGGGTGCGGGCGGGCGCGCGTCCTGGCAGCGCCGGGCGTGGGACACCGGGCGCGCGCGGACGCGGGTCCTGGCAGCGACGGGCATGGGGCACCGGGCGTGCGCATGGGCGCGGGCGGGCGCGCATCCTGGCAGCGCCGGGCGCGGGGCACCGGGCGCGCGCACGGGCGCGGGGCACCGGGCGCGCGCATGGGCGCGGGCGGGCGCGCGTCCTGGCAGCGCCAGGCGCGGGGCACCGGGCGCGCGCACGGGCGGGCGCGGGTCCTGGCAGCACGGGGCACCAGGCGCGCGCACGGGCGCGGGCGGGCGCCTGGCGGCGCAGGGCGGCGGCGCAACGGGCGCGGGGCACGGGCGGCACGGGCCGGGCGGGCGCGGGGCACCGGGCGCGCGCACGGGCCGGCGGGCGCGGGGCACCGGGCGCGCGCACGGGCGCGGGTCCTGGCCGCGCAGGGCGCGGGGCACCGCGCGCGCACGGGCGCGCGCACGGGCGCGGGCGGGCCCGGGTCCTGGTAGCGCCGGGCGCGGGGCACCGGGCGCGCACGGGCGCGGGCGGGCGCGGGTCCTGGCAGCGCCGGGCGCGGGCAACGGGTGCGCGTACGGGCGCGGGTCCTGGCAACGCCGGGCATGGGTCACGCGTGGCGTGCAAGGACGCGGGGCATGCCCCCGAATTTGCAATGCTGCTCGCGACCCAGGAACCCCCGGGGTGGACCTTGGCCGGATGCCCCGCGCGGGTAGTAGGTTGGCAAGCCCCCTTGCGGGCGGGGCGCGGGTCTTGGCCGCCCCGGATGCGCGTCCGCACGCGTCCAGGCGCGCGTCCAGGCCCTCCCCCGCTTCTGCAACGTTGCTCGCGACCCTTGGGTACTCTCCCGGGTATCTGTTTTGGATTTTCTGCTTGCGCGGCGCGCGCCCAGGCCTCCATGGACTCGCGTCCTGGCTGCTCTGTGATCGCGCCCGTGTCGTGCCCTCCGGGACTCGCGTCCTGTGCTGTGTGGTTCCGAGTCCTGGCCGCCCTTTTGCCCCGCGCATGGTGTGCGCATCCTGGACATCCTGGACTCGCGTCCGGGGTGCGCTGGGTGCTCTCTCGTGCTTGGGCCGTCCGTGACTCGGGTCCAACGACATTTGGGCGCGAGTCTTGGTCCTCCCTTGCGTTCGCAAGCTAGCTTTTGTGCCTCGGAACACCTCGGGATGCCCCTTCTACGCCCGCCCCTTCCGAGTGCCGGATCTTCGCGGCCGCGCGCGCGCGGAACCATGGTCGGTGCCATCCGGTCCGGTCGACGACCCGGTCCTTCGGCTCCGTCCGGATCCTTCGGGCGAAAACGCGGCCGCGCGCGCACGGAACCAAGGTCGGTGTCCTCCGGTCTGGTCGACCTCCCGGTCCCGCTCCTTCGGCTCCGTCCGGATCCTTCGGGCGAAAACGCGGCCGCGCGCGTGCGGAACCTAGGTCGGTGTGCGATGCTCCGGTCGACCTCCCGGTCCCGCTCCATCGGCTCCGTCCGGATCCTTCGGGCGAAAACGCGGCCGCGCGCGCGTGGAACCAAGGTCGGTGTGCGATGGTCCGGTCGACCTCCCGGTCCCGCTCCATTGCCTCCGTCCGGATCCTTCGGGCGAAATCGCGGTCGCGCGCGCGCGGAACCAAGGTCAGTTTTCGATGGTCCGGTCGACCTCCTGGACCCGCTCCATCGTCGCCGTCCGGATCCCTCAGGCAAAAAATGCGGCCGCATGTGCGCGGAACCAAGGTCGGTGCGCTCTTTGGTCCGGTCGACCTCCCGGTCCCGCTCCATCATTGCCGTCCGGATCCCTCGGGCGAAAAACGCGGCTGTGCACGCGCGGAACCAAGGTCGTTGTGCGATGGTCCGGTCGACCTCCCGGTCCCGCTCCATTGCCTCCGTCCGGATCCTTCGGGCGAAATTGCGGCCGCGTGCGCGCGGAACCAAGGTCGGTGTGCGATGGTCCGTTTGACCTCCCGGTCCCGCTCCATCGCCTCCGTCCGGATCCTTCGGGCGAAATTGCGGCCGCGCGCGCGCGGAACCAATGTCGGTTTTCGATGGTTTGGTCGACCTCCATGGTCGCGCTCCATCGTCGCCGTCCGGATCCCTCGGGCGAAAAACGCGGCCGCACGCGCGCGGAACCAAGGTCGGTGCGCTCTTTTGTCCGGTCGACCTCCCGGTCCTGCTTCATCGGCCCCGTCCGGATCCTTCGGGCAAAAAACGCGGCCGCGCGCGCGCGGAACCAAGGTCGTTGTGCGATGGTCCGGTCGACCTCCCGGTCCCGCTCCATCGCCTACGTCCGGATCCTTCGGGCGAAATCGCGGCCGCGCGAGCGCGGAACCAAGGTCGGTGTGCGATGGTCCGGTCGACCTCCCGGTCCCGCTCCATCGTCGCCGTCCGGATCCCTCGGGCGAAAAACGCGGCCGCGCGCGCACGGAACCAAGGTCGGTGCGCTCTTTGGTCCGGTCGACCTCCCGGTCCCGCTCCATCGCTTCCGTCCGGATCCTTCGGGCGAAATCGCGGCCGCGCGCGCGCGGAACCAAGGTCGTTGTGCGATGGTCCGGTCGACCTCCCGGTCCCGCTCCATCGTCGCCGTCCGGATCCCTCGGGCGAAATTGCGGCCGCGCGCGCGCGGAACCAAGGTCGGTGTGCGATGGTCCGGTCGACCTCCCGGTCCCGCTCCATCGTCGCCGTCCGGATCCCTCGGGCGAAAAATGCGGCCGCGCGCACGCGGAACCAAGGTCGGTGCGCTCTTTGGTCCGGTCGACCTCCCGGTCCCGCTCCATCGGCCGTGTTCGAATCCTTCGGGCGAAAAATGCGGCCGCGCGCGCGCGGAACCAAGGTCGTTGTGCGATGGTCCGGTCGACCTACCGGTCCCGCTCCATCGCCTCCGTCCGGATCCTTCGGGCGAAATCGCGGCTGCGCGCGCGCGGAACCAAGGTCGGTGTGCGATGGTCCGGTCGACCTCCCGGTCCCGCTCCATCATCGCCGTCCGGATCCCTCGGGCGAAAAACGCGGCTGCGCGCGCGCGGAACCAAGGTCGGTGTGCTCTTTGGTCCGGTCGACCTCCCGGTCCCGCTCCATCGGCCCCGTCCGGATCCTTCGGGCAAAAAATGCGGCCGCGCGCGCGCGGAACCAAGGTCGTTTTGCGATGGTCCGGTCGACCTCCCGGTCCCGCTCTATCGCCTCCGTCCGGATCCTTCGGGCGAAATCGCGGCCGCGCGCGCGCGTAACCAAGGTCGGTGTGCGATGGTCCGGTCGACCTCCCGGTCCTGCTCCATCATCGCCGTTCGGATACCTCGAGCGAAAAACATGGCCGCGCGCGCGCGGAACCAAGCTCGGTGCGCTCTTTGGTCCGGTCGACCTCCCGGTCCCGCTCCATCGTCTCTGTCTGGATCCTTCGGGCGAAATCGCGGCCGTGCGCGGGCGGAACCAAGGTCAGTGCGCTCTTTGGTCCGGTCGACCTCCCGGTCCCGCTCCATCATCGCCGTCCGGATCCCTCGGGCGAAATCGCGGCCGCGCGCGCGCGGAACCTAGGTCGGTGTGCGATGCCCCGGTCGACCTCCCGGTCCCACTCCATCGGCTCCGTACGGATCCTTCGGGTGAAAACGCGGCCGCACGCGCGCGGAACCAAGGTCGGTGCGCTCTTTGGTCCGGTCGACCTCCCGGTCCTGCTCCATCGCCTCTGTCCGGATCCTTCGGGCGAAATCGCGGCCGCGCGCGGGCGGAACCAAGGTCGGTGCGCTCTTTGATCCGATCGACCTCCCGGTCCCACTCCATCGTCGCCGTCCGGATCCCTCGAGCGAAATCGCGGCCGCGCGCGCGCGGAACCTAGGTCGGTGTGCGATGCCCCGGTCGACCTCCCGGTTCCGCTCCATCGGCTCCGTCCGGATCCTTCGGGTGAAAACGCGGCCGCACGCGCGCGGAACCAAGGTCGGTGCGCTCTTTGGTCCGGTCGACCTCCCGGTCCCGCTCCATCGCGGCCGTCCGGATCCCTCGGGCGAAAATCGTGACCGCGCGCGCGCGGAACCAAGTTCGGTGTGCGATGGTCCGGTCGACCTCCCGGTCCCGCTCCATCACCTCCGTCCGGATCCCTCGGGCGAAATCGCGGCCGTGCGCGCGCGGAACCAAGGTCGGTGCGTTCTTTGGTCCGGTCGACCTCCCGGTCCCGCTCTATCGGCCCCGTCCAGATCCCTCGGGCAAAAAACGCGGCCGCGCGCGCGGAACCAAGGTCATTGTGCGATGGTCCGGTCGACCTCCCGGTCCCGCTCCATCACCTACGTCCGGATCCTTCGGGCGAAAACGCGGCCGCGTGCGCGCGGAACCAAGGTCGTTGTGCGATGGTCCGGTCGACCTCCCGGTCCCGCTCCATCGCCTACGTCCGGATCCTTTGGGCGAAATCGCGGCCGCGCGCGCGCGGAACCAAGGTCGGTGTGCGATGGACCGGTCGACCTCCCGGTCCCGCTCCATCTTCGCCGTCCGGATCCCTCGGGTGAAAAACGCGGCCGCGCGCGCGCGGAACCAAGGTCGGTGCGCTCTTTGGTCCGGTCAACCTCCCGGACCCGCTCCATCTTCTCCGTCCGGATCCTTCGGGCGAAATCGCGGTCGTGCGCGCGCAGAACCAAGGTCGGTGCGCTCTTTGGTCCAGTCGTCCTCCCGGTCCCGCTCCATCGGCCCCGTCTGGATCCCTCAGGCAAAAAATGCGACCGCGCGCGCGCGGAACCAAGGTCGTTGTGCGATGGTCCGGTCGACCTCCCGGTCCCGCTCCATCGCCTACTTCTGGATCCTTCGGGTGAAATAGCGGCCGCGCGCGCGCGGAACCAAGGTCGGTGTGCGATGGTCCGGTCGACCTCCCGGTCCCGCTCCATCGTCGCTGTTCGGATCCCTCGGGCGAAAAACGCGGCCGCGCGCGCGCGGAACCAAGGTCGGTGCGCTCTTTGGTCCGGTCGACCTCCCGGTCCCGCTCCATCTTC
Source organism: Areca catechu (assembly GCA_021397845.1). Classification (NCBI taxonomy): domain Eukaryota; kingdom Viridiplantae; phylum Streptophyta; class Magnoliopsida; order Arecales; family Arecaceae; genus Areca; species Areca catechu. The sequence goes on from CM038049.1 coordinate 122,716,794, forward strand.
TCCGTCCGGATCCTTCGGGCGAAATCGCAGCCGCGCGCGCGTGGAACCAAGGTCGGTGTGCGATGGTCCGGTCGACCTCCCGGTCCCGCTCCATCGTCGCCATCCGGATCCCTCGGGCGAAATCGCGGCTGCGCGCGCGCGGAACCAAGGTCGGTGTGCGATGGTCCGGTCGACCTCCCGGTCCCGCTCCATCGTCGCCGTCCGGATCCCTCGGGCGAAAAACGTGGCCGCGCGCTCGCGGAACCAATGTCGGTGCGCTCTTTGGTCCGTCGACCTCCCGGTCCCGCTCCATCTGCCCCGTCCGGATCCTTCGGGCGAAAAATGTGGCCGCGCACGGGCGGAACCAAGGATGTCGTGCGATGGTCCGGTCGACCTCCCGGTCCTGCTCCATCGCCTCCGTCCGGATCCTTCGGGCGAAATCGTGGCCGCGCGCGCGCGGAACCAAGGTTGGTGTGCGATGGTCCGGTCGACCTCCCGGTCCCGCTCCATCGTCGCCGTCCGGATCCCTCGGGCGAAAAACGAGGCCGCGCGCGCGCGAAACTAAGGTCGGTGCGCTCTTTGGTCCGGTCGAACTCCCGGTCCCGCTCCATCGGCCCCGTCCGGATCCTTCGGGCAAAAAATGAGGCCGCGCGCGCGCGGAACTAAGGTCGTTGTGCGATGGTCCGGTCGACCTCCCGGTCCCGCTCCATTGCCTCCGTCCGGATCCTTCGGGCGAAATAGCGGTCGCGCACACGCGGAACCAAGGTCGGTGTGCGATGGTCCGGTCGACCTCCCGGTCTCGCTCCATCGCCTCCATCCGGATCCCTCGGGCGAAATCGCGGCCGCGCGCGAGCGTACCCAAGGTCGGTTTTCGATGGTCCGGTCGACCTCCCGTTCCCGGTCCATCATCGCCATCCGGATCCCTCGGGCGAAAAATGCGGCCGCGCGCACGCGGAACCAAGGTCGGTGCGCTCTTTGGTCCGGTCGACCTCCCGGTCCCTCTCCATCGCCCCATCCGGATCCCTCGGGCGAAAATCGCAGCCGCGCGCGCGCAGAACCAAGTTCGGTGTGCGATGGTCCGGTCGACCTCCCGGTCCCGCTCCATCGCCTCCGTCCGGATCCCTCGGGCGAAATCGCGGCCGCGCGCGCGCGGAACCAAAGTCGGTTTTTGATGGTCCGGTCGACCTCCCGGTCCCGCTCCATCGGCCCCGTCCGGATCCCTAGGGCGAAAAATGCGGCCGCGCGCACGCGGAATCAAGGTCGGTGCGCTCTTTGGTCCGGTCGACCTCCCGGTCCCACTCCATCGGCCCCGTCCGGATCCCTCGGGCCAAAAATGCGGCCGCGCGCGCGCGGAACCATGGTCGTTGCGCTCTTTGGTGCGGGCACCAGGCTCAGGAAGAGGCTTCAGCTAATGCCAAGTTCTTTATGGATAGAAGACTAGAAATTTAAGTCCTGTAATAAGTCTATGAGTCATGTATTTATTTTATTTGAATAATCGAGTCCTATTTTATTTTAATTTGGGTCCAATTAGAGTTAAATTGGCTTTGTATTGAGTCGGGTTCAAGATCTACTTGCATTGGGCATCAATTAAGCAAGAATGAGTGCAACCAACTTCACCAACTACTTGGAGCACCACATCATCAAAGCACCATGCCACCTTGGAAGACAAGTCATGCCAACTTGGAGGATAAAGCATGCCACATCACCAAGACACATCAACCATGAATTTTCAAATTTGAATGAAGCTCCACTCTTTATGGGTGCCCACCTTGTAATTAGGAGATTTAAATTTGAATGGGCCACTCCTATCTTCATGGGACACCCCTTGATTTTCTCCATGAAAAGTGTTGCATTTTGAATTTGAAAAGGAGCTTAAGGTTTATAAAAGCTCCTAGAATTCTCTTGTAATGGGAATGATGAATGAAATGAAGTTTTTTTCTAAGAAAGCTTTCTTCCTTTGCTAGCCAAAGACCCTTGAGAGAAGGTAGGTGTGAGACCTAGGATACTTAACCAAACAAGCTACTAGTCTCTTTTTCCAATCCCATTCGGCCACCCTTGAAGAATCCTCTTCAAGCCTCTCCAATTTCAACCTTCCCATCTTCCAAAAGAGGTCATCTATAATGGAGTTCTCCACGCCAACAATTGAAGATGATTCACGCAAAGGACGCCAAAGGAGATCTACTTAAAGCCAAATCTAAGCCATTTCTTCCATTCCTAATTTCCTCTTCCATTTCTCCATTCTTCCACCTAAATCTTTTAATTTTACTATGTATCTATGCAGGATCCCCGGGTCTCCTAGTTTTCAAGGTGAAGGTCTACTGTGCCAAGGAATCATAAACAAGGTGCCTTTAGATCTATAGTAACTCCTTGCTATTCTTAGTACTTCATCTTGAGTGTCCCTTTTCTGAATTTTAGATTATTAATAGCCGGATAGCCATCTTTATAATATTCTTTCAGATCTGAAATAGGAAAGTAGGCTAGCCCTAACCTGTGTGGTTTCCTAACCATGAAGATCCCTTCTTAATTACTTTGAGAGATTCTTTTCTAGTCTAGTTCTTTTCCTTATGTTCCTTTCATATAATTCTATTTCTTTTACGTAGAATCGCTACATGTTTATCTATTTCATTTTCATTTAGCCCATCTAATTCTTCAAATGCATCATTCGATACATGTCCCCCATCATTTTGGTATCAGAGCATGGTAGGTTAGGGTTACTTTTGAATTTGTGCATTTAGGTAGGTTGCTGAAATTTTCTGCATGCATAGCATTCATACATGCTACTTAGTTATTATTTTTAAAATCCAATCTAGATCTAAAATTCACGCCTCCTGAGCGGGTGTACACCAGTACACTGTCACGACCCATGGGAATAATGAGCCCCTGGCCGGACGTGAATTTTTAGGTTGAAGTTTGGTATGTAAATGCCTTTGTTTGTTTAAATTCTGCTTGCTATATTTCTGAATGAGCTGACTGAGATTTGCATAAAAGTCTGAATGAAAGTAGTTAATTTTTTATTGAAATAATTTTTTTTCTACTCCATATTAAGTCAGTTATCATCACGTAAAATTTCATCTTCAGAAAAAAATTACAAAAAAAATAAAAATTCTCGCATCCCATCACTATCACTGAAATTCTTTTATGTTCAGTCCTATTTTTTTTTTTTTTATCTAGATTTCAGTATCTGCTCAGCATAGTATAAAATTTATTTTTAAATTTCCTTTTGTATGGCATATCATCTAGAAGTTAGCAATCTTCTGTGATTTTTTTAAATTTTTTTGAATCTGTTACATTGCACTTTTCCATCACTTGAGAACTGCAACACACTAATTCTGCACCTGAAATTTGGATCCATATGTTTGTTGCATTCATTTCATGGTAAACAAAATTAAGGGCATCAAATTGACATAGGGTCAGGATTTCATTACCTGTCCCTAGCCCAAAAATCATCAACTTGCATAACGAGCCCAACCCTAATTAAAACGGATTAGACATTTAATTTCTCTAGCGAGCTAGGGACACCCACAAGGTCGGGTCGAGTCAAGTGTCAAGCCAACTTTGACACCCTGTTTGTGTGTGCTTGTATCTGGTGTCTAGGCAAGTGGTTCAGGGACTAGAGCCCGAAGGAAAGTGGGTTGGTTCGCTTACCTGGCCAATTTCAAATTGGTGTCTAAGGCAAGCAAAGAGGAACCTCCACTAACCTTACACTTACCTGGCCAGGTGCCAAGTTACTACAACCCGGATTGTCAATTTGACCTTATATTTGATTTGTACTCTAGGTCTAGCAAAACCCCTAGTCCGAGTTGAGTCCGTGTGCATGGCAACTAGATCAGGAGCACCTTATCAGCAAACCCAAGCCCAATCTAGTGTAACCATGGAACAAAATTTTGAGAGTCTAATGAAATCCTTGAATGACCAAATGACCAGGCTGAACCAAAACTTAACTGATCAATTAGCCCAGACCAATCAAAACTTGACTGATCAGATAACCCACATCACTGCTAGACTTGATCGATTAGAAGCTCATACCCCTGGAGGAAATCATGAAGTCCAAAATGAGTTAGAGCCTGAATTCGAGTTTGAGACACCCATCAACCCTAGAAGAACTCTTCATCAAGACCATTTCTTCGAGCCAAATCCTAGGAGGCCCAATCCTGATCGAGTCCATGACCCAAATCCTAGGATAGCACACCATGATCCAGTCTATGAGCCAAACCCTAGCAGACACAATCAGGATCAGACAGACCGTGATGAGCGAGCCCTTAGGAGTATTAGATTGGAAGCACCAACATTCGATGGAAATCTGGATCCTAAGGTTTACATAGATTGGGAGGGAGAGATGGATCAGTACTTTGATTGGTATGACATGACAGAGGAGAGAAAATGCAAGTTCGCGAAGCTTAGGTTAATTCGTCAGGCTAGGCTGTACTGGGGAAATGTCGAGAGGTTCATTAGGCAAAGAGGTGATGTTCCCATAGTAACCTGGAGGGCAATGAAACTTAGGCTTAGAGAGAAGTACCTTCCTATGTCGTACCACCAGAGACTTCTAGACCAGTGGCAGAGATTGACCCAGGGAACCAAGAGTGTAGCCGAATACATTGCCAAATTTGATGAATTTGTAATGAGATGCAATGTAGATGAGTCTGAGTCAGTTACTTTGTCGAGATTTAGGGCAGGATTGAGAGAAGAGATCCAGAAAGAGTTATTTCTGAGAGAAGTCCATGACTTAGAGCTAGCTTACCAGGTAGCACGAGATGCCGAGAGATTTCATAGGGGACCATTTTATCGCAAACCCGAACCCCCTAGAACTAGTGCACCTAGTCAGCAACCAGGAACAAATCAGATGCGACCCAGTCGACCCAACCCTAGCACCCCTCTGACCCGTAGAGATGATAGGGGTAAAGCACCAGAAGTTCAGAGGACTCCAAATTCTAATGTGGCTTGCTATAGATGTCATAAGTTAGGCCATTACGCTAGCAATTGTCCAACTAGGGCCTTACACATAGGAGAATTAGAAGAAAGTGAGTCTGAACCCAAAGAACCCCTAGGTGATAATGTCGAGGAAGTATATCAGGCTGAGGACAATTTGGCTGAAGAGTATGAAGGAGACGAGGAACAAATAGAGCCTGATATGTTGGGAGTAGTTAGATGCATCCTTACCCAAAACGCGACACAGGAAGATTGGCGTAGGACTAACATCCTACAAACATTCATCAAGTTAAGGGATAAGGTATGTAAAATAATCATAGATAGTGGGAGTTGTGTAAATGCCATATCCACTAGTGCTGTCAAAACTTTAGGCTTGTCCACAGTTCCCCATCCGACTCCATATAAGGTTTCTTGGATAGACTCCACTTCGATTCCTATCAAACATAGGTGCCTAGTCCAAATCCAGTTACAGTCCTATCAGGAGAAAGTGTGGTGTGATGTCTTACCAATGGGAGTGAGCAGTATCATCCTAGGTCGACCCTGGTTATTTGACCATGATGCAACCCTATACGGCCGATCAAATTCTTGCTCATTCATGCACCTAGGAAAGAAGTTTGTGATTAACCCAACACCACCTAAGGACACTGTTAAGAGAGGATCAAGCCACCTAAAGGAAAAGAAAACGGGAGTCAATTTGATCACTGAAAAGGAAATTGAGAAAGAACTCACTGAGGGTACACATGTTTGGATTTTAACCACTAAGGAAATTCAGGAGCCTTCCCAAAAAGAACGCCCTCAGGAAGTGGCTAAAGTGTTAGAAGACTTTAAGGATATATTTCCAGATGACCTACCTGACCAGCTTCCACCACTTAGGGACATCCAGCATGCCATTGACTTGGTCCCAGGAGCCACCCTACCCAACCTTCCACACTATAGGATGAACCCTACCGAACATTTAGAGTTACAAAGACAAGTAGGGGATCTCCTTAGGAAAGGATTTATTAGAGAGAGTTTGAGTCCCTGTGCAGTACCAGCATTACTGACCCCTAAGAAAGATGGCACTTGGAGGATGTGCGTTGATAGTCGTGCCATTAATAAGATCACAGTGAAATATAGGTTTCCCATACCCCGTTTGGATGACATGTTAGATATGATGGCCGGAGCAACAATATTTTCAAAGATTGACCTTAAAAGTGGCTATCATCAGGTTAGGATTAGACCAGGGGATGAGTGGAAGACTGCATTCAAGACCAAGGAGGGTCTTTTTGAGTGGGTAGTAATGCCTTTTGGACTGTCCAATGCTCCTAGTACCTTTATGCGGATTATGAATCAAGTCCTACGATTATTTATAGGAAAGTTTGTCGTAGTTTACTTCGACGACATTCTTATATATAGCAGGACCCAGAAGGACCATTTGGACCACTTGAATCAAGTCTGTTTAGCTCTTAGGGAAAATAATCTCTTTGCAAACCTTAAGAAATGTGACTTTTTTACCCATAGAGTCATTTTTCTAGGTTTTGTTGTCACACCTGACGGAGTTTCTGCTAACCCTGAAAAGATCAAATCAATTGTTGAGTGGCCAGTGCCAAAAAGTATTCATGAAGTACGAAGTTTTCATGGCCTAGCTACTTTTTATAGAAGATTCATTCGAGGGTTTAGTACCATAGTTGCGCCAATCACAGATTGCATTAGGAAAGGCAATTTGAATGGACAAAAGCTGCTGATAGGGCCTTCCTAGATGTTAAGAAGAAAATGACACAAGCACCTATCTTAAGATTGCCTGATTTTTCCAAGGTTTTTGAGGTTGCTTGTGATGCATCTGGAGTTGGAATAGGTGGAGTTTTAAGCCAAGAGAGCCATCCCATAGCTTTCTTTAGTGAAAAATTAAATGAAGCCAAGCTTAAGTATTCCACCTATGATAAAGAGCTCTATGCGGTAGTGCAAGCTTTAAGGTATTGGAGGCACTATCTACTACCGCATGAATTTGTCCTGTTTTCTGATCACGAGGCCCTTAGATTCCTTAGTTCCCAGAAAAAGCTGAATCCTAGGCATGCCAAGTGGGTCGAATACATCCAGGCCTACACGTTTGTCCTAAGACATCGTGCTGGAACTGAGAATAAGGTGGCCGATGCATTAAGTCGTAGAGCCCTGCTTCTGAACTCGATTAGCACTGAAGTCGTTGGATTTGAAAGACTTACGGATGAGTATGATAATTGTCCAGACTTTAGTGAAGTTTACCAAGCTCTGAAATTAGGACCATCTAGTGACCACAGTGAGTACACCCTTTTAGATGATTATCTATTTAAGGAAAACAAGCTTTGTGTTCCGAAGACTTCCTTGAGAGATTTTCTAATTTGGGAAACCCATGCTGGAGGTTTGGCTGGCCATTTTGGAAGAAACAAGACCATATTGATAATTGAGGAGAAATTTTACTGGCCAGGCCTTAAGAGACAAGTAGCCAATATTGTTGCCCGATGTAGGACATGTGCGGTTGCCAAACATCAGAGACAAAACACCGGGTTATACACTCCTTTACCTGTACCGGATTGTCCATGGCAGGATCTTAGCATGGACTTCGTTTTAGGACTGCCCAAGACCCTTAGAAAACACGATTCAATCTTTGTAGTGGTCGACAGATTTTCGAAAATGGCCCATTTTATACCCTGTTCCCAAACTTTTGATGCCTCCAGGGTAGCCAAGCTTTTTCTCGATCAAGTAGTCAAGTTACATGGGTTACCTAAAACCATTGTTTCAGATAGGGATGTCCGTTTCACAAGCTATTTTTGGAAAACTCTTTGGCACCTACTAGGAACAAAACTAAAATTCTCAACTGCTTACCACCCTCAGACTGATGGACAAACTGAAGTTGTAAATAGAAGTCTAGGGAACTTATTAAGGTGCCTTGTTGGAGAGAATCTGGGAAATTGGGATTTACTTTTACCTCGTGCTGAGTTCGCATACAACAGCTCGGTCAATAGGTCTACTGGTAGAAGTCCCTTTGAGATTGTCCATGGTTACAGACCTAGGAGACCTATCGACCTTATCCCATTACCCACACACGCACGTGTATCTGAGTCTGCCGAGTCATATGCACAGCATCTTAAAGAATTACATAAGGAAATTAGTAAGAAAATTCAAATGAGTAATGAAGTTTATAAGCATGTGGCTGATTCACATAAACGGATAAAGGAATTTAATGAAGGGGACTCTGTCATGATAAAACTTAGACCTGAAAGGTTTCCACCGGGAACTATGAAGAAATTGCATGCCCGGGGAGCTGGACCTTTCAAAATAATTAAGAAAATAGGATCTAATGCATATGTATTAGAGTTACCACCTGATTATGGCATTAGCTCCACTTTTAATGTTTCTGATCTGAAAGAATTTAAAGAACCGGCATTAATTCCGAGAGAGCCTTTTGAACTTCACCCTGCCTTTGAGAGTGAAACCCTACCTGAGTGTCCACCAGCAATTTCACTAGACCGGAGAGACAAGATTGAATGTATCTTAGATGACCAAGTGATTACTACTAGAAATAAGGGTTATCAGCGTTATCTGGTTCGTTGGCACGGTCGACCGAAATCTGAAGACTCCTGGATTACCCGAGAGGATCTACAACAAATTGACCCAGATATATTAGAAAAATACCACAGTCAAACCGATCCTTACTCGACTGGGTCGAGTTCCTCCCACCCGGGGAGAATTGGTGCGGGCACCAGGCTCAGGAAGAGGCTTCAGCTAATGCCAAGTTCTTTATGGATAGAAGACTAGAAATTTAAGTCCTGTAATAAGTCTATGAGTCATGTATTTATTTTATTTGAATAATCGAGTCCTATTTTATTTTAATTTGGGTCCAATTAGAGTTAAATTGGCTTTGTATTGAGTCGGGTTCAAGATCTACTTGCATTGGGCATCAATTAAGCAAGAATGAGTGCAACCAACTTCACCAACTACTTGGAGCACCACATCATCAAAGCACCATGCCACCTTGGAAGACAAGTCATGCCAACTTGGAGGATAAATCATGCCACATCACCAAGACACATCAACCATGAATTTTCAAATTTGAATGAAGCTCCACTCTTTATGGGTGCCCACCTTGTAATTAGGAGATTTAAATTTGAATGGGCCACTCCTATCTTCATGGGACACCCCTTGATTTTCTCCATGAAAAGTGTTGCATTTTGAATTTGAAAAGGAGCTTAAGGTTTATAAAAGCTCCTAGAATTCTCTTGTAATGGGAATGATGAATGAAATGAAGTTTTTTTCTAAGAAAGCTTTCTTCCTTTGCTAGCCAAAGACCCTTGAGAGAAGGTAGGTGTGAGACCTAGGATACTTAACCAAACAAGCTACTAGTCCTTTTTCCAATCCCATTCGGCCACCCTTGAAGAATCCTCTTCAAGCCTCTCCAATTTCAACCTTCCCATCTTCCAAAAGAGGTCATCTATAATGGAGTTCTCCACGCCAACAATTGAAGATGATTCACGCAAAGGACGCCAAAGGAGATCTACTTAAAGCCAAATCTAAGCCATTTCTTCCATTCCTAATTTCCTCTTCCATTTCTCCATTCTTCCACCTAAATCTTTTAATTTTACTATGTATCTATGCAGGATCCCCGGGTCTCCTAGTTTTCAAGGTGAAGGTCTACTGTGCCAAGGAATCATAAACAAGGTGCCTTTAGATCTATAGTAACTCCTTGCTATTCTTAGTACTTCATCTTGAGTGTCCCTTTTCTGAATTTAGATTATTAATAGCCGGATAGCCATCTTTATAATATTCTTTCAGATCTGAAATAGGAAAGTAGGCTAGCCCTAACCTGTGTGGTTTCCTAACCACGAAGATCCCTTCTTAATTACTTTGAGAGATTCTTTTCTAGTCTAGTTCTTTTCCTTATGTTCCTTTCATATAATTCTATTTCTTTTACGTAGAATCGCTACATGTTTATCTATTTCATTTTCATTTAGCCCATCTAATTCTTCAAATGCATCATTCGATACATGTCCCCCATCACTCTTTGGTCCGGTCGACCTCCCGATCCCGCTCCATCGGCCCCGTCCAGATCCCTCGGGCGAAAATCGCGGCCGCGTGCGCGCGGTACCAAGGTCGGTGCGCTCTTTGGTCCGGTCGACCTCGCGATCCTGCTCCGTCGGCCCCGTCCTTCTTGGTGGTCCCTCCCTATGCCCCCGTCCCGAAACACCCACCGCCCCTCATCAAATTAGAAATCCCCGCACCCTCCGGTGCGGCTCGGTGCCCCGTGCGGCCGTTGTCCCTCG
>CM038049.1:122734471-122751971 GCA_021397845.1 Areca catechu
ACGTGTCATGGCACGGCCGGGCGCGCGCGTGCACGTGTCATGGCACGGCCGGGCGCGCGCGCGCACGTGTCATGGCAGGGCGTGCGCGGGTCATGGTACGTGGTGTGGACACCAGAAGCAGAAGCAGAATAAAACCCCGCTCAAATAAGGTTAACCTGATTCCACTTTGGATCGAAGATCACTAGGCTAATTTTTTCTTGTAAAGGGTAATTTACTTTTAAGAGTCCTGTAATTACTTAGTTTCAATTTCATAAATCCTGTAATTATGTCCAATCGAGTCCTGTAATTATGTCCTGTCTCAATCTGGGCTCAAATAAGAACTCAATTAGAGTTCCATTAGGTTTATTTAAATCAAGTCCAAGCTACTTCAAGTTGAGGTTCACCAAACCACTTGGTGCTTCCAAATCAAGACCTTGGTCCACCAAGCTGGAATTCCACATCACCATGCCAACAAAGCAGCCACCAAGGATGCCACATCATCAGCCATGTCACCTTCAAATGGGCGCCTAAAGGGGAGATCGACCAAGCATTTTAAATTCAAAGAAACTGGCCAATCTCCATGAATTTCTCCTTATCCCATGTAACAAGGCCCCATATCCTCCAACCTCCCTTGTAATCCTCCACAATTTGGGGAGTTTTCAAATTTCAAAAGTTTTGTAAGGCTATTAAAAAGCCTTGGATGCCCCATTGTAAAAGGGGATTTGATTTTGGGAATGAATGAAAATTGAAGTTGAAATTTTGGAAGTAGAAGTTGTCTTGTATTTTTTTTCTTATGTGAAAGTTTTCCATCCTCTTCCTCCACGCCAAAGCCATTCTTTTTTCCTAGCAAAGCATCTTCCAAGCTCAAGTGAAGGCATTGGAGTCGGCCAGATCTACTCAAATTTCTGTTCTTAGTTCATCAATTCTTCCATCCCTTCTATATGTTCCTATCCTTCTTCCTTAACTTTGATCTTCATTGCAGGGTCCTTCGAAGTCTTTGAGTTGTGGGCTGGGTTCACCTTAACAAAGAACAAACAAGCTGAAGCCCCAAGTCCAGGGTTCTGATCTCTGTTATCCAGATTCTTCAGTTCTGAGCATTGGTAGTTTCAAGGTATGAATCAAAAGAAGGTTGGAAAGCTCATCAAGGTAAGTCCACAATCATTAGCCCCTATTGTCTAGATCTTCTTCCTTCTTAGTTTAGGATTGTGTCTAATCAAGTAAAAGTCCAATTTCTTATAATCCTTAAGTCTTATTATGATGAGTACAATGCTAGTGTAATTAGGTTTCATTGCTCTACAAACCATATTCAAAACATTAATCATATGCTTGCCGCATCAAATTGGTATCAGAGCATGGTTGCATTAGGATAGAATAGTTTTCTTTAAATCCAAGCAAGATCTAAAATTCACGCCTCCTGAGCGGGTGTACTCCAGTACACTGTCACGACCCATGAGAATAATGAGCCCCTGGCCGGACGTGAATTTTTTAGATTGAAGTTTGGGTAAGCCATTGCACTTGTTTGATTAGGTTCTGTTTTCTGAAAACTTGCATCTATTTACTGTAATCCGTCTGCAGCTCCAAAGGCAAGTCACTAATTTTTTGTTGAACTATTTTTTTTATTATTCCTTTTTAAGTCAGTTATCACCATATTAAATTTCATCATCATAAAAAAATTATAAAAAAATTTAAAATTTCTGCAGTTCAACACTGTCATTAGGGTTCTGTTATGTCCTTTTTATTTATCTTCAATTGTAGGATCTTCTTAGAGTAGTATAGATTTTAGTTTTAAAATTCCTTTCACCTGCATTGAAACATATAAGTTAGGAATCCTCTGTGAATTTTTTAGAATTTTTGGACATTTTTTTCATCATGTTTTCTACACCACTTTCAAACTGCAACACACTTTTGCAGCACCTTTGCATTTCATTCATCTCATGAGAAATCAAATTAAGGGCATCAATTTGACATAGGGTCAGGATTTCATCACCTGTTCCTAGCCCAAAAATCACCAACCAGCATATCGATCCCAGCCCATTAATTAAAATTGAGTAGAACATTAATTGCCCTAGTGGGTTAGGGACACCAACAAATTGGGTTCAGGTTAGGGTCAAGTTAACTGTGTCAGCTAATTGGTGTGTGCTTACTGGCTTGGTGTCTAGGATTGGTGCATCAGGGCTTGTGATTTGGTCCGCCTACCTGGCCAATCTCAGATTGGTGTCTAAGGTTGGCAATCAGGGACCTTCACTCCCCACCACCTACCTGGCTAAGTCCCATAAGTACTACTAGCTAGTTGGTTCACTTAATTAGACCTCTAATTTGTGCTCTAGGTCTAGGAAACCTTAGCTCGAGCTTGAGTCCATTTGCATGCATGACAACTAGAGCAGGGACACTATATTCACCAATCCAAGCCCAGTCCAGTGTAGCCATGGACCCGAATCTTGAAACCATGCTGAAAGGCCTAAATGATCTAATGGCCCAATTGAACCAAATGCTGGCTAAACAATTTTCCTTAGACCAACCAACTCCTACTTTCCCATTAGCTCATATGAATGATAGGAGTAAGAATTCTGAAGTACAAGTTGAGTTCATGAATACTCAAGACTTAGGGTATCCTCAAACTGAAGGGCTAGGGAAGGAAGAAGGCAAATTTGAAACTAGTAAATATATGTATGAGACCGACATAAGTTTAATAGATGAAAATGAAGGGGAAGACTGTGAAGAGAACAACTTTAGTACCTTACCTGAGGAAACCTTTTGTAAAGAAAAGATTATTGAGCCTAGTCCTGAAACATCAGAACAACCAAAATTTAGTGAGGACTTGGTTCCCGTAAGACAATGCCCTCAGGAAGAATCCAATACTTTAGCTTCGACACAAGAACTCCTTCAGGTACCTAAGAAGAACCCAATCATTATTCTAGAAGACTTTCCTGATGACCTTCAACTACCTAGAAGCATCCCGCCTGTAGATCAAAATTCTAATCTTAAGGTCATCATGAGTAACCAAGGTCTATTTCAAGATTTCCCTAAATTATCCCAAGTCTCGAATTCCTATTTCCTACCTTTTCCTGAGTCTTATCATAATTTTAGAGCCATTAAGTTTCATTTTGATGAGATTACTAGGATGCATGAGCTTTTAAAGCCTATTCCTTTTGCTACCTACTTTTGGAAAACCTTATGGCATTTGCTAGGAACCCATGGTAAATTCTCATGTGCATACCAGACCAGGGTCAAACCTAGAGAGTCATTAATCTATTAGGTTTAGGTCCTAGGAAGTCCAATAAAATTCCTCTCAATAAGGATGCCTAGTTCAGTCTGCATTTTGTAAGTGCTTGTGTAAGTTTCTGAGTCTGCTGAGTCTTTTGCACAGCATGTCACAAATCTGCATAAAGAAATCAGTAATAAGATCAACCTGAGCAATGAAACTTGTAAACACTTAGCTGACTCACATAAGAGGGCTAAAGAATTCTGTGAAGGGGATTATGCGATGATTAGGCTCAACCCTGAACGGTTTCCCCCTGGAACCATAAAGAAGTTGCATGCCCACGGAGCGGGACCTTTCAAGATCTTAAAGAAAATAGGGCCTAATGCGTATGTTTTGGAACTTCCACCTGATATGGGTATCAGTACAACCTTTAATATTTCAGACCTAGTAGAATACAAAGAACCAGTACTAATACCTAGTGAGCCTTTTGGGCCAGAAACTTTCATTGAGAGTGAACATATTTTCGAGTCTCCACGACCAACCCTACCTGAGCGGAGAGAGAGGATTGAGAGAATCCTGGATGACAAGACCATTACTACCAGGAATAAGGACTATCAGCGATACCTGGTTCAATGGCAAGGTCGACCTGAGTCCGACAACTCTTGGATTACTCGAGAGGACCTGCAAAGACTTAACCTAGACTTGTTCGAGCATTACTAGGGCAAAACTGAACCATACTCGACTGGGTCGAGTTCTGCCCACCCCAGGAGAATTGGTGTGGACACCAGAAGCAGAAGTAGAATAAAACCCCGCTCAAATAAGGTTAACCTGATTCCACTTTGGATCGAAGATCACTAGGCTAATTTTTTCTTGTAAAGGGTAATTTACTTTTAAGAGTCCTGTAATTACTTAGTTTCAATTTCATGAATCCTGTAATTATGTCCAATCGAGTCCTGTAATTATGTCCTGTCTCAATCTGGGCTCAAATAAGAACTCAATTAGAGTTCCATTAGGTTTATTTAAATCAAGTCCAAGCTACTTCAAGTTGAGGTTCACCAAACCACTTGGAGCTTCCAAATCAAGACCTTGGTCCACCAAGCTGGAATTCCACATCACCATGCCAACAAAGCAGCCACCAAGGATGCCACATCATCAGCCACGTCACCTTCAAATGGGTGCCTAAAGGGGAGATCGACCAAGCATTTTAAATTCAAAGAAACTGGCCAATCTCCATGAATTTCTCCTTATCCCATGTAACAAGGCCCCATATCCTCCAACCTCCCTTGTAATCCTCCACAATTTGGGGAGTTTTCAAATTTCAAAAGTTTTGTAAGGCTATTAAAAAGCCTTGGATGCCCCATTGAAAAAGGGGATTTGATTTTGGGAATGAATGAAAATTGAAGTTGAAATTTTGGAAGTAGAAGTTGTCTTGTATTTTTTTTCTTATGTGAAAGTTTTCCATCCTCTTCCTCCACGCCAAAGCCATTCTTTTTCCCTAGCAAAGCATCTTCCAAGCTCAAGTGAAGGCATTGGAGTCGGCCAGATCTACTCAAATTTCTGTTCTTAGTTCATCAATTCTTCCATCCCTTCTATATGTTCCTATCCTTCTTCCTTAACTTTGATCTTCATTGCAGGGTCCTTCGAAGTCTTTGAGTTGTGGGCTGGGTTCACCTTAACAAAGAACAAACAAGCTGAAGCCCCAAGTCCAGGGTTCTGATCTCTGTTATCCAGATTCTTCAGTTCTGAGCATTGGTAGTTTCAAGGTATGAATCAAAAGAAGGTTGGAAAGCTCATCAAGGTAAGTCCACAATCATTAGCCCCTATTGTCTAGATCTTCTTCCTTCTTAGTTTAGGATTGTGTCTAATCAAGTAAAAGTCCAATTTCTTATAATCCTTAAGTCTTATTATGATGAGTACAATGCTAGTGTAATTAGGTTTCATTGCTCTACAAACCATATTCAAAACATTAATCATATGCTTGCCGCATCAGTACGGGAGTTCACGGCTAACCCAGCGCGCGTGCCCGGGTCATGGCACGGGCGTGCGCGGGTCCCGGCACCGCCGGGCTCGAGTCCACGGGCGCGCGCAAGGGCGCGGGCGTGCGCGGGTCCTGGCACCGCCGGGCTCGAGTCCTAGGGTGCGCGCACAGGCGCGGGCGTGCGCGGGTCCTGGCAGCGCCGGGCGCGAGCCGGGCGCGGGGCACCGGGCACGCGCACGGACGCGGGTCCTGGCAGCGACGGGCGCGGGGCACCGGGCGCGGGGCACCGGGCGCGCGCACGGGCGCGGGTCCTGGCAGCGCCGGGCGCGGGGCACCGGGCGCGTGCACGGGCGCGGGCGGGCGCGGGGCACCGGGCGCACGCACGGGCGCGGGGGGCGCGCGTCCTGGCAGCATCGGGCGCGGGGCACCGGGCGCGCGCGGACGCGGGTCCTGGCAGCAACGGGCGGGCGGGCGCGGGTCCTGGCAGCGCGGGTCCTGGCGGCGCAGGGCGCGGGGCAACAGGCGCGCGCACGGGCACGGGCGGGCGTGGGGCACCGGGCGCGTGCACGGGTGCGGGTCCTGGCCGTGCACGACGCGGGGCACCGGTCGCGCGCAAGGGCGTGGGCGGGCGCGGGGCAACGGGCGCGCGCACGGTCGCGTGGCGCGGGTCACGCGGGGCGCGCAAGGACGCGGGGCATGCCCCCGAATTTGCAATGCTGCTCGTGACCCAGGAACCCCCGGGGTGGACCTTGGCCGGATGCCCGCGCGGGTAGTAGGTTGGCAAGCCCCCTTGCGGGCGGGACGTGTGTCTTGGCCGCCCCGGATGCGCGTCCGCGCGCGTCCATGCCCTCCCCCGCTTCTGCAACGTTGCTCTCGACCCTTGGGTACTCTCCTGGGTATCTGTTTTGGATTTTCTGCTCGCGCGGCGCGCGCCTAGGCCTCCATGGACTCGCGTCCTGGCTGCTCTGTGATCGCGCCCGTGTCGTGCCCTCCGGGACTCGTGTCCTGTGCTGTGTGGTTCCGAGTCCTGGCCGCCCTTTTGCCCCGTGCATGGTGTGCGCATCCTTGACATCCTGGACTCGCGTCCGGGGTGCGCTGGGTGCTCTCTCGTGCTTGGGCCGTCCGTGACTCGGGTCCAACGACATTTGGGCGCGAGTCTTGGTCTTCCCTTGCGTTCGCAAGCTAGCTTTTGTGCCTCGGAACACCTCGGGATACCCCTTCTACGCCCGCCCCTTCCGAGTGCCGAATCTTCGCGGTCGCGCGCGCGTGGAACCATGGTCGGTGCCATCCGGTCCGGTCGACGTCCCGGTCCTTCGGCTCTGTCCGGATCCTTCGGGCGAAAATGCGGCCGCGCGCGCGCGGAACCAAGGTCGGTGTCCTCCGGTCCGGTCGACCTCCCGGTCCCGCTCCTTCGGCTCCATCCGGATCCTTCAGGCGAAAACGCGGCCGCGCGCGCGCGGAACCTAGGTCGGTGTGCGATGCTCCGGTCGACCTCCCGGTCCCGCTCCATCGGCTCCGTCCGGATCCTTCGGGCGAAAACGTGGCCGCGCGCGCGCGGAACCAAGGTCGGTGTGCGATGGTCCGGTCGACCTCCCGGTCCCGCTCCATTGCCTCCGTCCGGATCCTTCGGGCGAAATCGCGGCCGCGCGCGCGCGGAACCAAGGTCGGTTTTCGATGGTCCGGTCGACCTCCCGGTCCCGCTCCATCGTCGCCGTCCGGATCCCTCGGGCGAAAAATGCGGCCGCGCGCGCGCGGAACCAAGGTCGGTGCGCTCTTTGGTCCGGTCGACCTCCCTGTCCCGCTCCATCGTTGCCGTCCGGATCCCTCGGGCGAAAAATGCGGCCGCGCGCGCGCGGAACCAAGGTCGTTGTGGGATGGTCCGGTCGACCTCCCGGTCCCGCTCCATTGCCTCCGTCCGGATCCTTCGGGCGAAAAATGCGGCCGCGCGCGCGCGGAACCAAGGTGGTGCGGGCACCAGGCTCAGGAAGAGGCTTCAGCTAATGCCAAGTTCTTTATGGATAGAAGACTAAAAATTTAAGTCCTGTAATAAGTCTATGAGTCATGTATTTATTTTATTTGAATAATTGAGTCCTATTTTATTTTAATTTGGGTCCAATTAGAGTTAAATTGGCTTTGTATTGAGTCGGGTTCAAGATCTACTTGCATTGGGCATCAATTAAGCAAGAATGAGTGCAACCAACTTCACCAACTACTTGGAGCACCACATCATCAAAGCACCATGCCACCTTGGAAGACAAGTCATGCCAACTTGGAGGATAAATCATGCCACATCACCAAGACACATCAACCATGAATTTTCAAATTTGAATGAAGCTCCACTCTTTATGGGTGCCCACCTTGTAATTAGGAGATTTAAATTTGAATGGGCCACTCCTATCTTCATGGGACACCCCTTGATTTTCTCCATGAAAAGTGTTGCATTTTGAATTTGAAAAGGAGCTTAAGGTTTATAAAAGCTCCTAGAATTCTCTTGTAATGGGAATGATGAATGAAATGAATTTTTTTCCTAAGAAAGCTTTCTTCCTTTGCTAGCCAAAGACCCTTGAGAGAAGGTAGGTGTGAGACCTAGGATACTTAACCAAACAAGCTACTAGTCCCTTTTTCCAATCCCATTCGGCCACCCTTGAAGAATCCTCTTCAAGCCTCTCCAATTTCAACCTTCCCATCTTCCAAAAGAGGTCATCTATAATGGAGTTCTCCACGCCAACAATTGAAGATGATTCATGCAAAGGATGCCAAAGGAGATCTACTTAAAGCCAAATCTAAGCCATTTCTTCCATTCCTAATTTCCTCTTCCATTTCTCCATTCTTCCACCTAAATCTTTTAATTTTACTATGTATCTATGCAGGATCCCCAGGTCTCCTAGTTTTCAAGGTGAATGTCTACTGTGCCAAGGAATCATAAACAAGGTGCCTTTAGATCTATAGTAACTCCTTGCTATTCTTAGTACTTCATCTTGAGTGTCCCTTTTCTGAATTTCGGATTATTAATAGCCGGATAGCCATCTTTATAATATTCTTTCAGATCTGAAATAGGAAAGTAGGCTAGCCCTAACCTGTGTGGTTTCCTAACCACGAAGATCCCTTCTTAATTACTTTGAGAGATTCTTTTCTAGTCTAGTTCTTTTCCTTATGTTCCTTTCATATAATTCTATTTCTTTTACGTAGAATCGCTACATGTTTATCTATTTCATCTTCATTTAGCCCATCTAATTCTTCAAATGCATCATTCGATACATGTCCCCCATCATTTTGGTATCAGAGCATGGTAGGTTAGGGTTACTTTTGAATTTGTGCATTTAGGTAGGTTGCTGAAATTTTCTGCATGCATAGCATTCATACATGCTACTTAGTTATTATTTTTAAAATCCAATCTAGATCTAAAATTCACGCCTCCTGAGCGGGTGTACACCAGTACACTGTCACGACCCATGGGAATAATGAGCCCCTGGCCGGACGTGAATTTTTAGGTTGAAGTTTGGTATGTAAATGCCTTTGTTTGTTTAAATTCTGCTTGCTATATTTCTGAATGAGCTGACTGAGATTTGCATAAAAGTCTGAATGAAAGTAGTTATTTTTTTATTGAAATAAATTTTTTTCTACTCCATATTAAGTCAGTTATCATCATGTAAAATTTCATCTTCAGAAAAAAATTACAAAAAAAATAAAAATTCTTGCATCCCATCACTATCACTGAAATTCTTTATGTTCAGTCCTGTTTTTTTAATCTAGTTTTCAGTATCTGGTCAGCATAGTATAAAATTTATTTTTAAATTTCCTTTCGTATGGCATATCATCTAGAAGTTAGCAATCTTCTGTGAGTTTTTTAAATTTTTTTGAATCTGTTACATTGCACTTTTCCATCACTTGAGAACTACAACACACTAATTCTGCACCTGAAATTTGGATCCATATGTTTGTTGCATTCATTTCATGGTAAACAAAATTAAGGGCATCAAATTGACATAGGGTCAGGATTTCATTACCTGTCCCTAGCCCAAAAATCATCAACTTGCATAACGAGCCCAACCCTAATTAAAATGGATTAGACATTTAATTTCTCTAGCGAGCTAGGGACACCCACAAGGTCGGGTCGAGTCAAGTGTCAAGCCAACTTTGACACCCTGTTTGTGTGTGCTTGTATCTGGTGTCTAGGCAAGTGGTTCAGGGACTAGAGCCCGAAGGAAAGTGGGTTGGTTCGCTTACCTGGCCAATTTCAAATTGGTGTCTAAGGCAAGCAAAGAGGAACCTCCACTAACCTTACACTTACCTGGCCAGGTGCCAAGTTACTACAACCCGGATTGTCAATTTGACCTTATATTTGATTTGTACTCTAGGTCTAGCAAAACCCCTAGTCCGAGTTGAGTCCGTGTGCATGGCAACTAGATCAGGAGCACCTTATCAGCAAACCCAAGCCCAATCTAGTGTAACCATGGAACAAAATTTTGAGAGTCTAATGAAATCCTTGAATGACCAAATGACCAGGCTGAACCAAAACTTAACTGATCAATTAGCCCAGACCAATCAAAACTTGACTGATCAGATAACCCATATCACTGCTAGACTTGATCGATTAGAAGCTCATACCCCTGGAGGAAATCATGAAGTCCAAAATGAGTTAGAGCCTGAATTCGAGTTTGAGACACCCATTAACCCTAGAAGAACTCTTCATCAAGACCATTTCTTCGAGCCAAATCCTAGGAGGCCCAATCCTAATCGAGTCCATGACCCAAATCCTAGGATAGCACACCATGATCCAGTCTATGAGCCAAACCCTAGCAGACACAATCAGGATCAGACAGACCGTGATGAGCGAGCCCTTAGGAGTATTAGATTGGAAGCACCAACATTCGATGGAAATCTGGATCCTAAGGTTTACATAGATTGGGAGGGAGAGATGGATCAGTACTTTGATTGGTATGACATGACAGAGGAGAGAAAATGCAAGTTTGCGAAGCTTAGGTTAATTCGTCAGGCTAGGCTGTACTGGGGAAATGTCGAGAGGTTCATTAGGCAAAGAGGTGATGTTCCCATAGTAACCTGGAGGGCAATGAAACTTAGGCTTAGAGAGAAGTACCTTCCTATGTCGTACCACCAGAGACTTCTAGACCAGTGGCAGAGATTGACCCAGGGAGCCAAGAGTGTAGCCGAATACATTGCCAAATTTGATGAATTTGTAATGAGATGCAATGTAGATGAGTCTGAGTCAGTTACTTTGTCGAGATTTAGGGCAGGATTGAGAGAAGAGATCCAGAAAGAGTTATTTCTGAGAGAAGTCCATGACTTAGAGCTAGCTTACCAGGTAGCACGAGATGCCGAGAGATTTCATAGGGGACCATTTTATCGCAAATCCGAACCCCCTAGAACTAGTGCACCTAGTCAGCAGCCAGGAACAAATCAGATGCGACCCAGTCGACCCAACCCTAGCACCCCTCTGACCCGTAGAGATGATAGGGGTAAAGCACCAGAAGTTCAGAGGACTCCAAATTCTAATGTGGCTTGCTATAGATGTCATAAGTTAGGCCATTACGCTAGCAATTGTCCAACTAGGGCCTTACACATAGGAGAATTAGAAGAAAGTGAGTCTGAACCCAAAGAACCCCTAGGTGATAATGTCGAGGAAGTATATCAGGCTGAGGACAATTTGGCTGAAGAGTATGAAGGAGACGAGGAACAAATAGAGCCTGATATGTTGGGAGTAGTTAGATGCATCCTTACCCAAAACGCGACACAAGAAGATTGGCGTAGGACTAACATCCTACAAACATTCATCAAGTTAGGGGATAAGGTATGTAAAATAATCATAGATAGTGGGAGTTGTGTAAATGCCATATCCACTAGTGCTGTCAAAACTTTAGGCTTGTCCACAGTTCCCCATCCGACTCCATATAAGGTTTCTTGGATAGACTCCACTTCGATTCCTATCAAACATAGGTGCCTAGTCCAAATCCAGTTACAGTCCTATCAGGAGAAAGTGTGGTGTGATGTCTTACCAATGGGAGTGAGCAGTATCATCCTAGGTCGACCCTGGTTATTTGACCATGATGCGACCCTATACGGCCGATCAAATTCTTGCTCATTCATGCACCTAGGAAAGAAGTTTGTGATTAACCCAACACCACCTAAGGACACTGTTAAGAGAGGATCAAGCCACCTAAAGGAAAAGAAAACGGGAGTCAATTTGATCACTGAAAAGGAAATTGAGAAAGAACTCACTGAGGGTACACATGTTTGGATTTTAACCACTAAGGAAATTCAGGAGCCTTCCCAAAAAGAACGCCCTCAGGAAGTGGCTAAAGTGTTAGAAGACTTTAAGGATATATTTCCAGATGACCTACCTGACCAGCTTCCACCACTTAGGGACATCCAGCATGCCATTGACTTGGTCCCAGGAGCCACCCTACCCAACCTTCCACACTATAGGATGAACCCTACCGAACATTTAGAGTTACAAAGACAAGTAGGGGATCTCCTTAGGAAAGGATTTATTAGAGAGAGTTTGAGTCCCTGTGCAGTACCAGCATTACTGACCCCTAAGAAAGATGGCACTTGGAGGATGTGCGTTGATAGTCGTGCCATTAATAAGATCACAGTGAAATATAGGTTTCCCATACCCCGTTTGGATGACATGTTAGATATGATGGCCGGAGCAACAATATTTTCAAAGATTGACCTTAAAAGTGGCTATCATCAGGTTAGGATTAGACCAGGGGATGAGTGGAAGACTGCATTCAAGACCAAGGAGGGTCTTTTTGAGTGGGTAGTAATGCCTTTTGGACTGTCCAATGCTCCTAGTACCTTTATGCGGATTATGAATCAAGTCCTACGATTATTTATAGGAAAGTTTGTCGTAGTTTACTTCGACGACATTCTTATATATAGCAGGACCCAAAAGGACCATTTGGACCACTTGAATCAAGTCTGTTTAGCTCTTAGGGAAAATAATCTCTTTGCAAACCTTAAGAAATGTGACTTTTTTACCCATAGAGTCATTTTTCTAGGTTTTGTTGTCACACCTGACGGAGTTTCTGCTAACCCTGAAAAGATCAAATCAATTGTTGAGTGGCCAGTGCCAAAAAGTATTCATGAAGTACGAAGTTTTCATGGCCTAGCTACTTTTTATAGAAGATTCATTCGAGGGTTTAGTACCATAGTTGCGCCAATCACAGATTGCATTAGGAAAGGCCAATTTGAATGGACAAAAGCTGCTAATAGGGCCTTCCTAGATGTTAAGAAGAAAATGACACAAGCACCTATCTTAAGATTGCCTGATTTTTCCAAGGTTTTTGAGGTTGCTTGTGATGCATCTGGAGTTGGAATAGGTGGAGTTTTAAGCCAAGAGAGCCATCCCATAGCTTTCTTTAGTGAAAAATTAAATGAAGCCAAGCTTAAGTATTCCACCTATGATAAAGAGCTCTATGCGGTAGTGCAAGCTTTAAGGTATTGGAGGCACTATCTACTACCGCATGAATTTGTCCTGTTTTCTGATCACGAGGCCCTTAGATTCCTTAGTTCCCAGAAAAAGCTGAATCCTAGGCATGCCAAGTGGGTCGAATACATCCAGGCCTACACGTTTGTCCTAAGACATCGTGCTGGAACTGAGAATAAGGTGGCCGATGCATTAAGTCGTAGAGCCCTGCTTCTGAACTCGATTAGCACTGAAGTCGTTGGATTTGAAAGACTTACGGATGAGTATGATAATTGTCCAGACTTTAGTGAAGTTTACCAAGCTCTGAAATTAGGACCATCTAGTGACCACAGTGAGTACACCCTTTTAGATGATTATCTATTTAAGGAAAACAAGCTTTGTGTTCCGAAGACTTCCTTGAGAGATTTTCTAATTTGGGAAACCCATGCTGGAGGTTTGGCTGGCCATTTTGGAAGAAACAAGACCATATTGATAATTGAGGAGAAGTTTTACTGGCCAGGCCTTAAGAGACAAGTAGCCAATATTGTTGCCCGATGTAGGACATGTGCGGTTGCCAAACATCAGAGACAAAACACCGGGTTATACACTCCTTTACCTGTACCGGATTGTCCATGGCAGGATCTTAGCATGGACTTCGTTTTAGGACTGCCCAAGACCCTTAGAAAACACGATTCAATCTTTGTAGTGGTCGACAGATTTTCGAAAATGGCCCATTTTATACCCTGTTCCCAAACTTTTGATGCCTCCAGGGTAGCCAAGCTTTTTCTCGATCAAGTAGTCAAGTTACATGGGTTACCTAAAACCATTGTTTCAGATAGGGATGTCCGTTTCACAAGCTATTTTTGGAAAACTCTTTGGCACCTACTAGGAACAAAACTAAAATTCTCAACTGCTTACCACCCTCAGACTGATGGACAAACTGAAGTTGTAAATAGAAGTCTAGGGAACTTATTAAGGTGCCTTGTTGGAGAGAATCTGGGAAATTGGGATTTACTTTTACCTCGTGCTGAGTTCGCATACAACAGCTCGGTCAATAGGTCTACTGGTAGAAGTCCCTTTGAGATTGTCCATGGTTACAGACCTAGGAGACCTATCGACCTTATCCCATTACCCACACACGCACGTGTATCTGAGTCTGCCGAGTCATATGCACAGCATCTTAAAGAATTACATAAGGAAATTAGTAAGAAAATTCAAATGAGTAATGAAGTTTATAAGCATGTGGCTGATTCACATAAACGGATAAAGGAATTTAATGAAGGGACTCTGTCATGATAAAACTTAGACCTGAAAGGTTTCCACCGGGAACTATGAAGAAATTGCATGCCCGGGGAGCTGGACCTTTCAAAATAATTAAGAAAATAGGATCTAATGCATATGTATTAGAGTTACCACCTGATTATGGCATTAGCTCCACTTTTAATGTTTCTGATCTGAAAGAATTTAAAGAACCGGCATTAATTCCGAGAGAGCCTTTTGAACTTCACCCTGCCTTTGAGAGTGAAACCCTACCTGAGTGTCCACCAGCAATTTCACTAGACCGGAGAGACAAGATTGAATGTATCTTAGATGACCAAGTGATTACTACTAGAAATAAGGGTTATCAGCGTTATCTGGTTCGTTGGCACGGTCGACCGGAATCTGAAGACTCCTGGATTACCCGAGAGGATCTACAACAAATTGACCCAGATATATTAGAAAAATACCACAGTCAAACCGATCCTTACTCGACTGGGTCGAGTTCCTCCCACCCGGGGAGAATTGGTGCGGGCACCAGGCTCAGGAAGAGGCTTCAGCTAATGCCAAGTTCTTTATGGATAGAAGACTAAAAATTTAAGTCCTGTAATAAGTCTATGAGTCATGTATTTATTTTATTTGAATAATTGAGTCCTATTTTATTTTAATTTGGGTCCAATTAGAGTTAAATTGGCTTTGTATTGAGTCGGGTTCAAGATCTACTTGCATTGGGCATCAATTAAGCAAGAATGAGTGCAACCAACTTCACCAACTACTTGGAGCACCACATCATCAAAGCACCATGCCACCTTGGAAGACAAGTCATGCCAACTTGGAGGATAAATCATGCCACATCACCAAGACACATCAACCATGAATTTTCAAATTTGAATGAAGCTCCACTCTTTATGGGTGCCCACCTTGTAATTAGGAGATTTAAATTTGAATGGGCCACTCCTATCTTCATGGGACACCCCTTGATTTTCTCCATGAAAAGTGTTGCATTTTGAATTTGAAAAGGAGCTTAAGGTTTATAAAAGCTCCTAGAATTCTCTTGTAATGGGAATGATGAATGAAATGAATTTTTTTCCTAAGAAAGCTTTCTTCCTTTGCTAGCCAAAGACCCTTGAGAGAAGGTAGGTGTGAGACCTAGGATACTTAACCAAACAAGCTACTAGTCCCTTTTTCCAATCCCATTCGGCCACCCTTGAAGAATCCTCTTCAAGCCTCTCCAATTTCAACCTTCCCATCTTCCAAAAGAGGTCATCTATAATGGAGTTCTCCACGCCAACAATTGAAGATGATTCATGCAAAGGATGCCAAAGGAGATCTACTTAAAGCCAAATCTAAGCCATTTCTTCCATTCCTAATTTCCTCTTCCATTTCTCCATTCTTCCACCTAAATCTTTTAATTTTACTATGTATCTATGCAGGATCCCCAGGTCTCCTAGTTTTCAAGGTGAATGTCTACTGTGCCAAGGAATCATAAACAAGGTGCCTTTAGATCTATAGTAACTCCTTGCTATTCTTAGTACTTCATCTTGAGTGTCCCTTTTCTGAATTTCGGATTATTAATAGCCGGATAGCCATCTTTATAATATTCTTTCAGATCTGAAATAGGAAAGTAGGCTAGCCCTAACCTGTGTGGTTTCCTAACCACGAAGATCCCTTCTTAATTACTTTGAGAGATTCTTTTCTAGTCTAGTTCTTTTCCTTATGTTCCTTTCATATAATTCTATTTCTTTTACGTAGAATCGCTACATGTTTATCTATTTCATTTTCATTTAGCCCATCTAATTCTTCAAATGCATCATTCGATACATGTCCCCCATCACAAGGTCGTTGTGCGATGGTCCGGTCGACCTCCCGGTCCCGCTCCATTGCCTCCGTCCGGATCCTTCGGGCGAAATTGTGGCCGCGCGCGCGCGGAACCAAGGTCGGTGTGCGATGGTCCGGTTGACCTCCCAGTCCCGCTCCATCGCCTCCGTCCGGATCCTTCGGGCGAAATCGCGGCCGCGCGCGCGCGGAACCAAAGTCGGTTTTCAATGGTTTGGTCAACCTCCATGGTCCCGCTCCATCGTCGCCATCCGGATCCCTCGGGCGAAAAACGGGGCCGCGCTCGCGCGGAACCAAGGTCGGTGCGCTCTTCGGTCCGGTCGACCTCCCGGTCTCGCTTCATCGGCCCCGTCCGGATCCTTCGGGCAAAAAACGTGGCCGCGCGCGCGCGGAACCAATGTCGTTGTGCGATGGTCCGGTCGACCTCCCGGTCCCGCTCCATCGCCTACGTCCGGATCCTTCGGGCGAAATCGCGGCCGCACGCGCGCAGAACCAAGGTCGGTGTGCGATGGTCCGGTCGACCTCCCGGTCCCGCTCCATCGTCGCCGTCCGGATCCCTCGGGCGAAAAACGTGGCCGCGCGCGCGCGGAACCAAGGTCGGTGCGCTATTTGGTGCGGTCGACCTCCCCGTCCCGCTCCATCGCCTCCGTCCGGATCCTTCGGGCGAAATCGAGGCCGCGCGCGCGCAGAACCAAGGTCGGTGTGCGATGGTCCGGTCGACCTCCCGGTCCCGCTCCATCATCGCCGTCCGGATCCCTCGGGCGAAATCGCGGCCGTGCGCACGCGGAACCAAGGTCGGTGTGCGATGGTCCGGACGACCTCCCGGTCCCGCTCCATCGTCGCCGTCCGGATCCCTCGGGTGAAAAACACGGCCGCGCGCATGCGGAACCAAGGTCGGTGCGCTCTTTGGTCCGGTCGACCTCCCGGTCCCGCTCCATCGGCCCTGTACGGATCCTTCGGGCGAAAAACGCGGCCGCGCGCATGCGGAACCAAGGTCGTTGTGCGATGGTCCGGTCGACCTCCCGGTCCCGCTCCATCGCCTCCGTCCGGATCCTTGGGCGAAATCGCGGCCGCGCGCGCGCTGAACCAAGGTCGGTGTGCGATGGTCAGGTCGACCTCCCGGTTCCGCTCCATCGTCGCCGTCCGGATCCCTCGGGCGAAAAACGCGGCCGTGCACATGCGGAACCAAGGTCGGTGCGCTCTTAGGTCCGGTCGACCTCACGGTCCCGCTCCATCGGCCCCGTCCGGATCCTTCAGGCAAAAAATGCGGCCGCGCGCGCGCGGAACCAAGGTCGTTGTGCGATGGTCCGGTCGACCTCCCGGTCCCGCTCCATCGCCTCCGTCCGGATCCTTCGGGCGAAATAGCAGCTGCGCGCGCGCGGAACCAAGGTCGGTGTGCGATGGTCCGGTCGACCTCTCGGTCTCGCTCCATCATCGCCGTCCGGATCCCTCGGGCGAAAAACGAGGCCGCACGCGCGAGGAACCAAGGTCGGTGCGCTCTTTGGTCCAGTCAACCTCCCGGTCCCGCTCCATCTGCCCCGTACGGATCCTTCGGGCGAAAAATGCGGCCGCGCGCGCGCAGAACCAAGGACGTTGTGCGATGGTCCAGTCGACCTCCCAGTCCCGCTCCATCACCTCCATCTGGATCCTTCGAGCGAAATCACGGTCGCGCGCGCGCGGAACCAAGGTTGGTGTGCGATGGTCCGGTCGACCTCCCGGTCCCGCTCCATCGTCGCTGTCCGGATCCCTCGGGCGAAAAACTAGGCCGCTCGCGCGCGGAACTAAGGTCGTTGCGCTCTTTGGTCCGGTCGACCTCCTG
>CM038049.1:122756971-122762612 GCA_021397845.1 Areca catechu
CCGAAGCGATACTGACGTGCAAATCGTTCGTCTGACTTTTGGGTATAGGGGCGAAAGACTAATCGAACCATCTAGTAGCTGGTTCCCTCCGAAGTTTCCCTCAGGATAGCTGGAGCTCGCGGGCGAGTTCTATCGGGTAAAGCCAATGATTAGAGGCATCGGGGGCGCAACGCCCTCAACCTATTCTCAAACTTTAAATAGGTAGGACGGCGCGGCTGCTCCGTTGAGCCGCGCCATGGAATCGAGAGCTCCAAGTGGCCATTTTTGGTAAGAAGAACTGGCGATGCGGGATGAACCGGAAGCCGGTTGCGGTGCCCAACTGCGCACTAACCCAGATCCCATAAAGGGTGTTGGTCGATTAAGACAGCAGGACGGTGGTCATGGAAGTTGAAATCCGCTAAGGAGTGTGTAACAACTCACCTGCCGAATCAACTAGCCCCGAAAATGGATGGCGCTCAAGCGCGCGACCCACACCCGGCCATCGGGGCGAGCGACAGGCCCCGATGAGTAGGAGGACGCGGCGGCCACCACAAAACCCGGGGCGCGAGCCCGGCGGAGCGGCCGTCGGTGCGGATCTTGGTGGTAGTAGCAAATATTCAAATGAGAACTTTGAAGGCCGAAGAGGGGAAGGTTCCATGTGAACGGCACTTGCACATGGGTTAGCCGATCCTAAGAGACGGGGGAGGCCCGTCAGAGAGCGCGTTGCCGCGCGAGCTTCGAAAGGGAATCGGGTTAAAATTCCCGAGCCGGGACGTGGCGGCTGACGGCAACGTTGGGAAGTCCGGAGACGCCGGCGTGGGCCCCGGGAAGAGTTATCTTTTCTGCTTAACGGCCCACCCACCCGGAAACGGCTCAGCCGGAGGTAGGGTCCAGTGGCCGGAAGAGCACCGCACGTCTCGCGGTGTCCTGTACGGATCTTTCGAGCGAAATCGCGGCCGCCGCGCGCGCGGAACCAAGGTCGGTGTGCGATGGTCCGGTCGACCTCCCGGTCCCGCTCCATCGTCGCCGTCTGGATCCCTCGGGCGAAAAATGCGGCCGCGCGCGCGCGGAACCAAGGTCGGTGCGCTCTTTGGTCCGGTTGACCTCCCGGTCCCGCTCCATCTTCTCCGTCCGGATCATTCGGGCGAAATCGCGGCCCGCGTGCGTGGAACCAAGGTCGGTGTGCGATGGTCCTGGTCGACCTCCCGGTCCCGCTCCATCGTCGCCGTCTGGATCCCTCGGGCAAAATCGTGGCCTACGCGCGCGGAACCAAGGTCGGGGTGCGATGGTCCGGTCGACTTCCCGGTCCCCTCATCGACGCCGTCCGGATCCCTCGGGCGAAAAATGAGGTCGTGCGTGCGCGGAACTAAGGTCGGTGCGCTCTTTCCGTCCGACCTCCCGGTCCCGCTCCATCGGCCCCGTCCAGATCCTTCAGGCAAAAAATGCGGCCGCGCGTGCGCGGAACCAAGGTCGTTGTGCGATGGTCCGGACGACCTCCCGGTCCCGCTCCATCGCCTCCGTCCGGATCCTTCGGCGAAATAACGGTCGCGCGCGCGCGTGGAACCAAGTTCGGTGTGCGATGGTCCGGTCGACCTCCCGTTCCCGCTCCATCGCCTCCGTCCGGATCCCTCGGGCGAAATCGCGGCCGCGTGCGAGCGTATCCAAGGTCGGTTTTCGATGGTCCGGTCGACGTCCCGTTCCCGGTCCATCATCGCCATCCGGATCCCTCCGGCGAAAACGCGGCCGCGCGCGCACGGAACCAAGGTCGGTGCGCTCTTTAATCCGGTCACCTCCCGGTCCCGCTCCATCGCCGCCGTCCGGATACCTCGGACGAAAATCGCGGCCGCCGGCGCGCGGAACCAAGTTCGGTGTGCGATGGTCCGGTCCCTCCCGATCCCCTCTCCATCGCCTCCGTCCGGATCACTCGGCGAAATCGCGGCCGCGCGCTCGCGGAACCAAGGTCGGTTTTTGATGGTCCGGTCGACCTCCCGGTCCCGCTCCATCGGCCCCGTCCGGATCCCTCGGGCGAAAAACGCGGCCACACGCGTGCGAAATCAAGTTCGGTGCGCTCTTTGGTCCGATCGACCTCCCGGTCCCGCTCCATCGGCCCCGTCCGGATCCATCGGGCCAAAAACGTGGCCGCGTGCGCGCGGACCATGGTCGGGCGCTCTTTGGTCCGGTCGACCTCCCGGTCCCGCTCCATCATCCCCATCCGGATCCCTCGGGCGAAAATCGTGGCTGCGCGCGCGCGCGAACCAAGGTCGGTGCGCTCTTTGGTCCGGTCGACCCCCGGTCCCGCTCCATCGCCGCCGTCCGGATCCCTCGGGCGAAATCGCGACCCGCGCGTGCGCGGAACCAAGTTCGTGTGCGATGGTCCGATCGACCTCCCGTCCCGCTCCATCACCTCCGTCCGGATCCCTCGAGCGAAATCGTGGCCGTGCACTTGCGGACCAAGGTCGGTGCGCTCTTTGGTCCGGTCGACCTCCCGGTCCCCTCCATCGGCCCCGTCTGGATCCCTCGGGCAAAAAACGCGGCCACGTGCGCGCGGAACCAAGGTCGTTGTGCGATGGTCCGGTCGACCTCCCCGTCCCGCTCCATCGCCTACATCCGGATCCTTCGGGCGAAATCGTGGCCGCGCGCGCGCGGAACCAAGGTCGTGTGCGATGGTCCGGTCGACCTCCCCGGTCCTGCTCCATCGTCGCCGTCCGATCCCTCGGGCGAAAACGCGCCGCGCGCGCGCGGAACCAGGGTCGGTTGCGCTCTTTGGTCCGGTCGACCTCCTGGTCCCCGCTCCATCTTCTCCCGTCCGGATCCTTCGGGCGAAATCGCAGCCGCGCGCGCGTGGAACCAAGGTTGGTGTGCGATGGTCCGGTCGTCCTCCCGGTCCCGCTCCATCGTCGCCGTTCGGATCCCTCGGGCGAAATCGTGGCCTGCGCGCGCGGAACCAAGGTCAGTGTGCGATGGTCCGGTCGACCTCCCGGTCCCGCTCCATCGTCGCCGTCCGGATCCTCGGGCGAAAAACGAGGCCGCGCACGCGCGGAACTAAAGTCGGTGCGCTCTTTGGTCCGGTCGACCTCCCGTTCCGCTCCATCGGCCCCGTCCAGATCCTTCGGGCAAAAAATGCGGCCGCCGCAGCGGGCGCGAACCAAGGTCGTTGTGCGTTGGTCCGGTCGACCTCCCGTCCCCGCTCCATCACCACCGTCCGGATCCCTCGGGCGAAATCGCTGCCGTGCGCAGCGCGGAACCAAGGTCGGTGCGCTCTTTGGTCCGGTCGACCTCCCCGTCCGCTCCATCGGCCCCGTCCAGATCCCTCGGGCAAAAACGCGGCCGCGCGCGCGCGCGAACCAAGGTCGTTTTGTGCGATGGTCCGGTCGACCTCCCGGTCCCGCTCCATCGCCTACGTCCGGATCCTTCGGGCGAAATCGTGGCCGCGCGGGCGCGGAACCAAGGTCGGTGTGCGATGGTCCGGTCGACCTACCAGTCCTGCTCCATCGTCGCCGTCCGGATCCCGGGCGAAAAATGCGGCCGCGCGCGTGTGGAACCAAGGCCGTGCGCTCTTGGTCCGGTCAACCTCCCGTCCCGCTCCATCTTCTCCCGTCCGGATCCTTCTGGCGAAATCGCGGCCCGCGCGCGCGTGGAACCAGGTCGGTGTGCGATGTCCGGTCGACCTCCCGTCCCGCTCCATCGTCGCCGTCCGGATCCCTCGGCGAAATTGCGGCCCGCGCGCGCGGAACCAAGTCGGTGTGCGATGGTCCGGTCGACCTCCCGGTCCCGCTCCATCGTCGCCGTCCGGATCCCTCGGGGGAAATCGCGGCCTGCACGCGTGGAACCAAGGTCGGTGTGCGATTGTCCGGTCGACCTCCCGGTCCCGCTCCATCGTCGCCGTCCGGATCCCTCGGGCGAAAACGCGGCCGCGCGCGTGCGGAACCAAGTTCGGTGTGCTCTTTGGTCCGGTCGACCTCCCGGTCCCGCTCCACCTGCCCCGTCCGGATACTTCGGGCAAGAAATGTGGCCGCGCGCGCGCGGAACCAAGGACGTTGTGCGATGGTCGGGTCGACCTCCTCCCGGTCTCGCTCCATCGCCTTCGTCCGGATCCTTCGGGCGAAATCGCGGCGGTGCGCGCGCGGAACCAAGATTGGTGTGCGATGGTCTGGTCGACCTCCCGATCCCGCTCCATCGTCGCCGTCGGATCCCTCGGCGAAAACGAGGCCGCGCTCACGCAGAACTAAGGTCGGTGCGCATTTGGTTCGGTCGACCTCCCGTCCCGCTCCATCGGCCCCGTCCGGATCCTTCGGGCAAAAATGCGGCCGCGCGCGCGCGGAACCAAGGTCGTTGTGCGATGGTCCGGTCGACCTCCCGGTCCCGCTCCATCGCCTCCGTTCGGATCCTTCGGCGAAATAGCAGTCGCGCGCAACGCGGAACCAAGTTCGTGTGCGATGGTCCCGTCGACCTCCCGATCCCGCTCCATCGCCTCCATCCGGATCCCTCGGGCGAAATCACGGCCGCGCGCGAGCGTATCCAAGGTCGGTTTTTTCGATTATCCGGTCGACCTCCCGTTCCCGGTCCTCATCGCCATCCGGATCCCTTGGGCGAAAAACGCGGCCGCGCGCAGTGCGGAACCAAGGTCGGTGCGCTCTATTGTCCGGTCGACCTCTCGGTCCCGCTCCATCGCCGCCGTCCGGATCCCTCGGCGAAAATCGTGGCCGTGCGCGCGCGAAACAAGTTCGGTGTGCGATGGTCCGGTCGACCTCCGGCCCGTCCCACTCCATCGCTCCGTCCGGATCCCTCGGGCGAAATTGCGGCCGCGTGCGCGCGGAACCAAGGTCGGTTTTTTGATGGTCCGGTCGACCTCCCGGTCCCGCTCCATCGGCCCCGTCCGGATCCCTCGGGCGAAAAACGCGCCGCCGCGCGCGCGCGGAATCAAGGACGGTGCGCTCTTTGGTCCGGTCCGACCTCCCGGTCCCGCTCCATCGGCCCCGTCCAGATCCCTCGGCCAAAAACGCAGCCGCGCGCGCGCGAAACCATGGTCGGTGCGCTCTTTGGTCCGGTCGACCCTCCCGTCTCGCTCCATCATCCCTGTCAGGATCCCTCGTGCGAAAATTGCGGCCACGCGCACGCGCGAACCAAGGTCGGTGCGCTCTTTGGTCCGGTCGACCTCCCGTCCCGCTCCAACGACGCCGTCCGGATCCCTCGGGCGAAAATCACGACCCGCGCGCAGCGCGGAACCAAGTTCGGTGTGCGATGGTCCGGTCGACCTCCCGGTCCAGCTCCATCACCTCCGTCCGGATCCCTCGGGCGAAATCGCGGCCGTGCACGCGCGGAACCGAGGTAGGTGCGCTCTTTGGTCCAGTCGACCTCTCGGTCCCGCTCCATCGGCCCCCTCCGGATCCCTCGGGCAAAAATGGGGCCGCGCGGCGCGCGGAACCAAGGTCGTTGTGCGATGGTCCGGTCGACCTCCCGGTCCCGCTCCATCACCTACGTCCGAATCCTTCGGGCAAAATCGCGGCCGCGCACGCGCGGAACCAAGGTCGGTGAGCGATGGTCGGTCGACCTCCCTGTCCCGCTCCATCGTCGCCGTCTGGATCCCTCGGGCGAAAACGCGGCCGCGCGGGCGCGGAACCAAGGTCGGTGCGCTCTTTGGTCCGGTTGAACTCCCGGTCCC
>CM038049.1:123690885-123695885 GCA_021397845.1 Areca catechu
GCGCGCGCGGAACCAAGGTCGGTGCGCTCTTTGGTCCGGTCGACCTCCCGGTCCCGCTCCATCTTCTCTGTCCGGATCCTTCGGGCGAAATCGCGGCCGCCGCGCGCATGGAACCAAGGCAGTGTGCGATGGTCCGGTCGACCTCCGATCCCGCTCCATCGTCGCCGTCCGGATCCCTCGGGCGAAATCGTGGCCCGCGCGCGCGGAACCAAGGTCGGTGTACGATGGTCCGGTCGACCTCCCGGTCCCGCTCCATCGTCGCCATCCGGATCCCTCGGGCGAAAATGCGGCGCGCGCGGCGCGAAACCAAGTTCGGTACGCTCTTTGGTCCGGTCGACCTCCCGGTCCCGCTCCATCTACCCCGTCCGGATCATTCGGGCGAAAAATGTGGCCACGCGCGCGCGGAACCAAGGACGTTGTGCGATGGTCCGGTCGACCTCCCGGTCCCGCCTCCACGCCTCCGTCCGGATCCTTCGGGCGAAATCGCGGCCGGCGCGCGCGCGCGGAACCAAGGTTGGTGTGCGATGGTCCGGTCGACCCCCCGGTCCCGCTCCATCGTCGCCGTCCGGATCCCTCGGGCGAAAAGCGGGGCCACGCGCACGGGAAGTAAGGTCGGTGTGCTCTTTGGTCCGGTCGACCTCCCGGTCCGCTCCATCGGCCCCGTCCAGATCCTTCGGGCAAAAATGCGGCCGCGCGCGCGCGCGGAACCAAGGTCATTGTGCGATGGTCCGGTCGACCTCCCGGTCCGCTCCATCGCCTCCGTCCGGATCCTTCGGGCAAAATAGCGATCACGCGCGCGCGGACCCAAGTCGGTGTGCGATGGTCCGGTCGACCTCCCGGTTCCCGCTCCATCGCCTCCATCCGGGATCCCTCGGCGAAATCGCGGCGCACGCGAGCGTATCCAAGGTCATTTTCGATGGTCCGGTCGACCTCCCGTTCCCGGTCCATCATCGCCATCCGGATCCCTCGGGGGAAAAACGCGGCGCCGCGCGCGCGCGGAACCAATGTCGGTGTGCTCTTTGGTCCGGTCGACCTCCCGGTCCTGCTCCATCGCCGCCGTCCGGATCCCTCGGGAAAAATCGCGGCGCGCGCGCGGGGAACCAAGTTCGGTGTGCGATAGTCCGGTGTGACCTCCCGGTCCCGCTCCATCGCCTCCATCCGGATCCCTCGGGCGAAATTGCGGCCGCGCGCGCGCGGAACCAAGGTTGGTTTTTGATGGTCCGGTCGACCTCCCGGTCCCGCTCCATCGGCCCCGTCCGGATCCTTCAGGCAAAAAAAAAAACGCGGCCGCGCGCGCGCGGAATCAAGGTCGGTGCGCTCTTTGGTCCGGTCGACCTCCCGTCCCGCTCCATCGGCCCCGTCCGGATCCCTCGGGCCAAAAATGCGGCCGCGCGCGTGCGGAACATGGTCGGTGCGCTCTTTGGTCCGGTCGACCTCCCGGTCCCGCTCCATCGGCCCCGTCCGGATCCCTCTGGTGAAAATCGCGGCCGCGCGCGCGGAACCAAGGTCGGTGCGCTCTTTGGTTCGGTCGACCTCGCGGTCTCGCTCCGTCGGCCCCGTCCTTCTTGGTGGTCCCTCCCCATGCCCCCGTCCCGAAACCCACCGCCCCTTGTCAAATTGGAAATCCCCGCACCCTCCGGTGTGGCTCGGTGCCCCGTGCGGCCGTTGTCCCTCGTGGGTTCGTGGTATCTCGTGCTCGGCGGTTTTTCGCTGTCGGCGTGTCCCATCGATGACCCCTCCTTCGTGCGCTCTCGGGTCGCAAGGCTCCGCATGCGGGGGAGTGGCGCAGTGCGCACCGCGGTGGCGACCGTGTCGGCGTGTGAGCGGTCTTGGATGCGCATCCAGCGATGGGCTCCCTGTCTCGTCGTGGCCAACCGTCGGTGGGTGCATCCCTTCACTCGTGCTCGGAGGACCCTTTGTTGCCCCTCGTTGCGACCCGTCAGTTGCCCGTGCGGTCTACCCCCCTTGCGGGACTCGTTCGTTCGCCACGCGACCCTTGCGGCTACCCCGCCTCCGCAGCGGCGGGTGCCGTTCCTCGTGCGGTCCTCGAGCGCCCTCCGTTTGGAGAGTCCCTCCATGTTCTCCCATTCCTTCGGCCCGCTCCTGGCTTCGTGCGCTCTCGCGGATGCGGTGGATTCATCATGCCGGGGCCCCCGTGCCCCGCGTCCCATCTCTCGAATCGTTGCCCGCCCCGATGCGACGACGTCCGTGGCTCGTCCTGGCGTCCCCCCTCCTCAGGTCGGTGGGATGGCGGCGGTGGGGATCTGGCGTCGCCCGAGGATGTGCTACCTGGTTGATCCTGCCAGTAGTCATATGCTTGTCTCAAAGATTAAGCCATGCATGTGCAAGTATGAACTAATTCAGACTGTGAAACTGCGAATGGCTCATTAAATCAGTTATAGTTTGTTTGATGGTACGTGCTACTCGGATAACCGTAGTAATTCTAGAGATAATACGTGCAACAAACCCCGACTTTTGGAAGGGATGCATTTATTAGATAAAAGGTCGACACGGGCTCTGCCCGACGCTCCGATGATTCATGATAACTCGACGGATCGCACGGCCCACGTGCCGGTGACGCATCATTCAAGTTTCTTCCCTATCAACTTTCGATGGTAGGATAGGGGCCTACCATGGTGGTGACGGGTGACGGAGAATTAGGGTTCGATTCCGGAGAGGGAGCCTGAGAAACGGCTACCACATCCAAGGAACGCAGCAGGCGCGCAAATTACCCAATCCTGACACGGGGAGGTAGTGACAATAAATAACAATACCGGGCTCCTCGAGTCTGGTAATTGGAATGAGCACAATCTAAATCCCTTAGCGAGGATCCATTGGAGGGCAAGTCTGGTGCCAGCAGCCGCGGTAATTCCAGCTCCAATAGCGTATATTTAAGTTGTTGCAGTTAAAAAGCTCGTAGTTGGACCTTGGGCTGGGCCGACCGGTCCGCCCCACGGTGTGCACCGGCCTTCCCGTCCCTTCTGCCGGCGATGCGCTCCTGTCCTTAACTGGACGGGTCGTGCCTCTGGCGCTGTTACTTTGAAGAAATTAGAGTGCTCAAAGCAAGCCCACGCTCTGGATACATTAGCATGGGATAACATCGCAGGATTTCGGTCCTATTGTGTTGGCCTTCGGGATCGGAGTAATGATTAAGAGGGACAGTCGGGGGCATTCGTATTTCATAGTCAGAGGTGAAATTCTTGGATTTATGAAAGACGAACCACTGCGAAAGTATTTGCCAAGGATGTTTTCATTAATCAAGAACGAAAGTTGGGGGCTCGAAGACGATCAGATACCGTCCTAGTCTCAACCATAAACGGTGCCGACCAGGGATCGGCGAATGTTGCTTTCAGGACTCCGCCGGCACCTTATGAGAAATCAAAGTGATGGGGACATAGGCCCCCTCGAATCTCGAAGCAGCACGGATCCCAGAGCAGCACGGATCTCGGAGATGCACTGATCTCGGAGATGCATGGATCTTGGAGCATTTCTAGAATAAATTTATTTAGGATTTATCTTTTGTTTGAAATTTGAATTAGGATTTGGTTGGTTAGGATTGAGATATGGATAGGCTTATCTTATCCTATCTTGTATTTGAATTTGAGTCATCCCTATCTTTTTATCCTGTATTCAAATTCAAATGAGGGTTGGACAGGTCTATAAATACCACCCTCAGTCCTTTGTAAAAAAATCAGTTTAGTTCATAAAAAAATTTGAGTTTTTAGAAGAGTGATTCTTCTGTCCTTCGCCTTCGGGCGTGGGCGTGATGCCCAGTTATCCCCCTACCCATTCCATCTTCTCTATCCCCTCGTGGCCTTTAAGATCCATCCTAGCGCCTCCAAGTATCGAGGAGGGTGTGATGCCCTAGAGGTGAGAGGTCTCTTCGTTAGGGTGAGTCCCCAAGTCCATGAGTTCCAGATTCCTATCTTACATCCCCACTGTTCCTTCGCCACCCCTAGTGAAAAAAAATACCAAAAAAAAATAGTACCCTAATTTAGGCGACTTCTAGGCTCGCCAACGATCCTACCCCATCTGTCCCCCATCAATTTGGTATCAGAGCCTAGAAAAATTAGGGTACCTCCATATCATTCCAAATTTTCTCTTACCAGCCATCTTCTCACTTCCCGGATTCAACAAAAAGAAAAAAAAAAAAAAAAAAAAAAATCTCCCAATCATTGTTTGCCCTTCTTGTTATCCACTGCCTACTGCCATCGTCGCCTCTCTGCTGCCATCACCACCGCCTACCACCACACTTGCGTCAAGGTCCAGGCCCAACACTCCTCTACTGCCATCATCCTCCCACCGATCGGAATTGCCCAAGTCCATCAGATCTCGCCACCACTGAGCCAGATCCAACCGATCTTCTCTCCGTTAGTCTCCGCCCAGGCCAAGCCCCCCCTCTTCTCTGCCTCCTGTGAAGTCCCATCTCCTGCCAAGCTCTGACCAGATCATCTCACTGCCAGTAACCAACGACCAATGCCCATCTCTTCCATCCGCCATCACCGGAATGGAATCGCCGACTGCTACCGAATCTCCCCGTGAAGCCTTTCGCCTCCCCCCATATGTGCAGAAAACTACATCGATCAACCAGCCCTAGATCTGCGAGGCCGCCATCGATCTTCTCCGACCACTGCATCGCTCTTCCACAACCATCTCCATCTTCCCCAACCTCCAGTCAACACCCCACTGCCCTCTTCAAAGAAGAAGCTCGTCCGCTAGCATTCGCCACGTCCCAAGCTTCCCATCGCCAAACAGCCTCCACCAGTTTCTCGTTGCCCCAAACAACCTCATCAGGTCTTCCCATTGCCAGATTCTTGGAGTCGATGATGCCCCGGGCGATGAGTTCCCGGCACGCCGTGAAGTCGTGCACGCTCCAGCTCCACGTCTAGAAGCCCTTCCAGCTCCAAACCCTCGGCATCGAGCCCCCCTCCTCCATGCCCTACTCCTTCCACGCTAAGAAGCGCTCAGCTCTGACCGCTCCACCGCTGCCGGTGACGCCC
>CM038049.1:123708385-123723385 GCA_021397845.1 Areca catechu
CATACCTAAGCCTTCTAAATAAAATTAACTAGACGTCAGCTCTAAGGAACTCGAGCTCAATAGGACAGGGCACCCGGAAGAGTTGGACCGGGTCAAGATTAGTTGGTTGACTGGTGTCTAAGAAAGGGGTTCAGGGATTACGTCCCGAAGGAAGGTGGTTGGATCCGCTTACCTGGCCAATTTTCAATTGGTGTCTAAGGCAAGCAAAGAGGGAAACTCCACCGACCTTACCCTTACCTGGCCAGTTAGCTAATTGGTCTTTGACTTGGAGGGCTCCAAGGCGGTCTTGGAAGTTAGGAGCTGTCTAGAATTAGGGAGCCTAGGATAAAAATCTGTTTGATAAGTGTTTGAAAATAACAAAAAAATCATATATATATATAAAATAAAATAAATTTTTTTTTGGGTTGCACTGTTTCATGCACGGTAGAAGATCTCTATTTACAGACCTAGTTGACTTCAACCCTGAAATTGAACGGCTGATCCATAGTACACCAAAAAATCAAATGGCTGGAAACCCAGAAGAACCACCTAGACAGATGAAGGAATACTTTATTCCTTCCACCTACAACCCATCGACTTGTATCCATTTACCTGAAATACCTGCTAGACAATATGAGATCAAGTCTGCCACAATCCAGATGCTCCCTTCCTTTTATGGGAATACCAATGAAGATCCTTATAAGCATCTAGATGAGTTTTTAGAAATCTGTTCTACGGTGAAGATCCAAGATTTCACTGATGATGCCCTTAGGCTAACCTTGTTCCCCTTCTCACTTAAGGATAAGGCCAAGTACTGGCTTGGCACACTAGGGAAACCAATTCGAACTTGGGCTGAAATGCAGCATGAGTTCCTTAAGAAATTCTATCCTATAGGTCGAACCAACACCATGAGGCGAGCCATCACTGGATTTGCTCAGCTTCCTGTTGAACAAATTCATGAATCATGGGAGAGACTTAAGGAACTCCTTAGAAAATGCCCACATCATGGTCTGTCTAAGTGGAAAATTGTCCAAGCTTTTTATGAGGGATTAGGAGACCAGTATAGACAGATGGTGGATGCATCTTGTGGAGGTGCATTCATGAGTAGAAGTGAGGATGAGGCCTATACCTTGTTTGAAACCCTAAGTGAAAATTCGATCAACCATGCTTCTTTGACTTCATATGAAAGATCGATTCCTCACCAAAAGCGGGCAGGGATTTATGAAATTACACATTCAAATTCCAATGTCGACTTGAACCTAATATCCCAAAGATTAGATACAGTCGACCTCCTTTCTCAAAAATTGGATCAAGTCCTAGCCCTCAGTCAACAATCTCAATCTCCTGCACAATACCCATCACACCCATCACAATACCCATCACCCTCTAATCATCAGGAGATTTGTTCTATCTGTGCTAGCCCAGCCCATCAAATGAATGAATGTCCTACGATTGCACAGTTACCACCTTTCATCCAAGAACAAGTCCAAGCTGCTCAAGGTTGCTCCAAGCCGGGTAATGACCCATTTTCAAATACTTATAACCCGGGTTGGAGAAACCATCCTAATTTTTCTTGGAAACCACAACAGACTCAGGTTCAGACCCAAACTCCTCCTGCACGGAACTTTCAAAATAGGCCCCCATACCAAAACTATGCCTATAATAGAGGTCAGCCTAGTCAGCCTGCTCAGCCACCATATCAGCCACCATATCATCATCAGTCATCATATCAACCTCCTCAACAGACCAATCTAGCCGACGATAGGTTTGATCAACTTCAACAATTAATCATGACCCAACAACAATCTATCGCCAGGTTAGAAGTCCAAATAGGACAGTTAGCTGAATCTACTATGAGGAGAGAACCAGGTCAACTACCGAGTCAACCAATACCGAATCCTAGAAACAACCCACTCATTCTTCAGCCTAATGTTCCACCTAAGAACCCTCAATTTGAGAATGCTAAAGCAATTTCTGAGCTTAGAAGTGGTAGGATTCTTAAGGACCCATATCAAAACCAGGAGAGAGAGGCTAGTACTGATGCTAGCAAAAATGAGAAGTTAGAAGATGAGACTAACCATGTAGAAGAGCCTGAGCCCTGGACTAGTACTAATACTGGTTCCGATTTAAATGAGAAAGGGAAGAAGGGAGCAGATGAATTACCTGAGACTTATAAACCTAGAGTCCCGTTCCCTTCAGCCCTAGAAGCTGGCTTTTCCCGTAAAAAGCAAGGAGCACGCAACGAGGAGCTAATGGAATTATTCAAGCAAGTTCATATTAATTTATCCCTCCTCGATGCAATTCAGCACGTTCCAGCTTACGCTAAATTTCTCAAAGAACTCTGCACCCAAAAGCGTGAGCCACGAACCATAAAGAGAATCATTTTGTCTGAGGATGTAAGTGCAGTTTTGTTGAATCAATTACCTCAGAAAATGAAAGACCCCGGTGCTCCTTTGATTTCTTGTGTTATAGGAGGCATTACCTTTGACCGAGCCCTGTTAGACCTAGGAGCTAGTGTGAACCTTCTTCCAACCTCGGTCTATGAAAAATTTGGGATAGGTGAACTAAAACCCACGTCAGTCATTCTTCAACTAGCCGATAGATCTGTCAAGACACCACGTGGTTTGATTGAGGATGTCTTAGTTAGAGTGAACCAATGTTATTTCCCAGTAGACTTCCTTATACTAGACATGGAACCATCCCAAGAGCTAAATCAGAATCCCATAATCTTAGGTCGTCCATTCCTAGCCACTGCCAACGCCAATATCAATTATAAAACGGGAGCTATGGACATTTCTTTTGGGGATCAAAAGGTGAGAATCAATATTTTTAATGCCTCAAAGTTTGCTCGAGAGGAGGAAAATTGTTCTGTGATTAGTTTAGTAGATGAGATTGTTGAGTCTGAATTTTCCTCCAATTTGATGGAAGATGATGAGCCTATTACTGAAACCCAAGTCCAAGAGGTAAATGCCCTACCTGATTCACCTCAACCTTCACCACCTTGGTCAATGCAAACTGAATCCTTACCTGACCTAGGAACTGAGCCTTTGCACCCTTTGATTCAGGCCCCACCACAACTTGAACTAAAAACTTTGCCTGAATCACTTAAGTATGTGTTTTTAGGACCTGACAAAACCCTGCCTGTGATCATTGCGTCTGACCTAACCATTGAGCAGGAAAACCAATTGATAGATGTTCTGAAAACACATAGGGAGGCCATAGGTTGGGCCATTGCTGATTTAAAAGGCATTAGTCCATCAATTTGTATGCACCATATCTATACTGAGGATAGTGCCAAGCCTACTAGAGAAATGCAAAGACGGCTCAACCCAAACATGCAAGAAGTGGTCAAGAAGGAAGTGATTAAATGGTTAGATGCTGGTATTATTTATCCTATTTCTGATAGCCATTGGGTGAGTCCTACTCAAGTCGTTCCAAAGAAATCTGGACTCACGGTTGTCCGTACTGACCATGGGGATTTAGTGCCAACACGACTTTCTACTGGGTGGCGTGTTTGTATAGATTATAGAAAACTTAATGCAGCTACCCGCAAAGACCACTTTCCCTTACCATTTATTGATCAGATCCTAGAAAGATTAGCTGGCCAGCAATACTTTTGCTTCTTAGATGGATACTCAGGATACAACCAGGTAGCTATCTATCCAGGAGACCAGGAAAAGACCACCTTCACATGTCCCTTTGGAACCTTTGCTTTCCGTAGAATGCCTTTCGGTTTGTGTAATGCACCTGCAACCTTTCAAAGGTGCATGATATCAATTTTCTCGGACATGATAGGAGATTTCTTGGAAATTTTTATGGATGATTTTTCAGTCTTTGGAGAATCTTTTGAGAGTTGCCTCAATAATTTGAAGAAAATTTTAAAACGATGTATTGAGGCTAATTTAGTTCTGAGTTGGGAGAAGAGCCATTTCATGGTTCGAGAAGGGATTGTTTTAGGACATATTGTATCTAAGAGAGGGATCGAGGTAGATAAAGCAAAGGTTGAATTGATCTCTAAACTTCCTCCACCCATCTCTATCAAACAAATTCGATCTTTTCTCGGCCATGTAGGATTCTATCGTCGCTTCATCAAAGACTTTTCCAAAATTTCCCGTCCTTTGTGTAATCTGCTCGCCAAGGACATTCCTTTCAATTTTGATGAAGATTATCTTAAGGCTTTTGAGTTTCTAAAGGAAGCTGTGACCCAAGCCCCAACCATCCAACCCCCTGATTGGTCACTACCTTTTGAAATCATGTGTGATGCTTCAGACTTTGCCATAGGAGCTGTCTTGGGCCAAAGGGTAAACAAATGTCCCATAGTGATTTATTATGCTAGTAGAACTTTGAATGATGCCCAAAAAAATTATACCACTACTGAAAAGGAGTTGCTAGCCGTGGTGTTTGCCCTGGAAAAGTTTAGATCATATCTTTTAGGTTCCAAGATTGTGGTTTATTCGGATCACTCAACTTTGAGATACCTGCTCTCAAAGAAAGATGCTAAACCACGATTGATTAGATGGATCTTACTGCTACAAGAGTTTGATATTGAAATTCGAGACAAGAAAGGATCCGAGAATGTTGTAGCAGACCATCTATCTAGGATTTTAGTTGAAGAGTGTGAACCTGCATCAATTGAAGAATCTTTTCCAGATGAACAACTCTTAGCAGTTTCACATGCAAAGGCCCCTTGGTTTGCAGATATTGTGAACTACTTAGTGGTTGGACAAATCCCTGATGGCTGGTCCAAGAATGAAAAGGATCGATTCTTTGCTCAAATTAAATACTACTTTTGGGAAGATCCTGAACTCTTTCGAATCTGTGCTGATCAAATCATCCGTAGGTGTGTTCCTGAATCTGAACATCTGAGTATTTTGAATTTTTGCCACACCCTTGCCTGTGGAGGACATTTTTCTGGTCGAAAAACTGCGGCTAAAGTTTTGCAAAGTGGATTTTACTGGCCGACTTTGTTTAAGGATGCCTATACTTTTGGCAAAGAATGTCTTAAATGTCAAGCCTTAGGAAATATTTCAAGAAAAGACATGATGCCTTTAAATCCAATCTTGGTAGTTGAAATCTTTGACGTTTGGGGAATTGATTTTATGGGACCCTTTCCACCCTCTAATGGTTTTGAATATATTTTGGTGGCTGTCGATTATGTTTCTAAATGGATTGAGGCAATGGCTACACGAACCAATGATCATAAGGTAGTCATAAAGTTTGTTCAAAAGAATATCTTCTCTAGGTTCGGATTTCCTCGCGCCATCATTAGTGACGGAGGTGCCCATTTCACAAACTACCAATTTCGAATGCTTTTGCAAAAATATGGGGTCACACATAAAGTAGCTACACCTTATCACCCGCAAACAAGTGGCCAAGTAGAAGTATCCAATAGGGAGATCAAGAACATTTTGCAAAAGACTATTAGGCCCGATCGTAGAAACTGGTCAGATCGATTAGATGATGCATTATGGGCCTATCGGACAGCTTACAAGAATCCCATTGGAATGTCTCCCTATAGGCTGATCTTTGGAAAAGCATGTCATCTTCCGGTAGAACTTGAACATAGAGCCTATTGGGCGA
Source organism: Areca catechu (assembly GCA_021397845.1). Taxonomy (NCBI): domain Eukaryota; kingdom Viridiplantae; phylum Streptophyta; class Magnoliopsida; order Arecales; family Arecaceae; genus Areca; species Areca catechu. The sequence goes on from CM038049.1 coordinate 123,713,945, forward strand.
TTAAGCAATTAAATTTTGATTTAAAGCAAGCTGGTTCTAACTGGATGTTGCAGCTGAGTGAACTAGATGAACTGAGGCGAGATGCTTATGAAAACTCGCGTATTTATAAAGAGAAAATGAAAGCCTTTCATGATCAATTTATTTCTAGGAAAATCTTTAAGCCAAATCAACAAGTCTGGTTATTTAATTCAAGGCTTCGATTATTTCCTAGAAAATTGAGATCTAGATGGGATGGACCTTACATTGTTAACCAAGTTTTTCCCCATGGTGCTGTCAAAATTTATGATCCTAGGTCAGGAAACTTCTTTAAGGTAAATGGTCAACGTTTAAAACCATACATTGAAGGAATATCAACAAATCGAACCATTGACCAAGTAACATTAACTGACCCACACTAAACTGAGCTGCATTATGTCTGGCTGAAGACATTAAACTTAGCGCTCGTTGGGAGGCAACCCAATATGTACTCTTTATTATAAAATAAAAAAAAAAATAAAATAAAAATTTGCAGCCTCTACATTGTTCATGAGCTCCTCTTCTCATGTATCCCTTTACATTTTTAGTTCTTTTCATACCATTAGGGACAATGGTATTTAAGTTGGGGGTCAGGACAAATATTTTTAATTTTTTTTAAAAAAAAAAATAAAAAAAATAAAAAAAAAAGAAAAAAAAATAATAAAAATAAAATAAAATAAAAAAATAATAAATAAAAAAAAAAAAAAAATTCATGTGTCAAAAATAAATCTGGAGCACGATAGACTAGGAAAAGTAATAAGAGTTAGAGAGTGTTGCTAATGACTGTTAGCGAGTCAAGAAGTAAACTAGTGTGTCAGACTTTTAGGGCCTACTTAGATCACCTAAAGGCTATTAGCACTTCCATTGCACATGCACACTGACGAGACAAAGTAAGTATTAGTTGTAAGGACAATTGAGGACTTAATTATCACTGAAAACTGGTAATTGATATATATCCCAATTTAAAATTTTTTTTGAGGAAAGAGCTACCTACCTGAAATAAAAGTGCAAAATATAGAGTATATGTGGATCGCCCTAAACTTAGTAACCGGGTCTCTGCACCTAAGTCAAGTGTGGAGGTTCGCGTCAAACGGTGAAGGGAAGGCCAGGATGCTCAGCACAAAAAAAAAAAAATAATAATAAAAATAAAAATAAAAAATAAAAAAATCAGGTAGTGTGAAAGCTAACTCAGTTCATAAGCTTAATTTAGGGATGTATAGAAAATTAACCAAAGTAAGTGTTAATCAAAGATACATTTGTTCTTGCAAACTAGTACCGAAATGTTAAGTTAGTCATCACAAACACAAGTGCTGTAGATCTTTAGATGAACTCTAAGAAAGTTTCTAATTATGCTGACTGCAAAATTTATTTCTGAAACTCAATACTTAGTTAGTGATACTTGCTAGATCTTTTTACTTTCAAACCTTGATCTATTTTTGTAAAGGATAATCTTTGTGACACATGGTTATACTTTTTGCATTGCTAAGGGACTAGCAGTGCGGCGGTGCCACCGTCTGCCCGGGCGCTGCCGTGCATGTCCCGGCTTGAGCGCGGGTGCCGGTGCGGTGGATTGCCTGCTCGGCGGCTCCAGCTGCGGGGGTCGGATGCATGCCCGAGCGACGGTTATGGAAAGGCACCGGACGTCGCGTCGGAGCCGTCGGGCCGCAGGTGCCCAGCCCGCCGGGACCGGAGACGGCGCGCTCTCCCCAGCCACTCCCCGCCTTTGGTCGGATGCCCCTCCCGGAGCGCCGGGTTCGCCGCATTGGATGAAACCAAGATGCTCGGGCGGGTGCCCGTGCCGTCCGCGTCGAGACACGGTCCGAGAGCGCGGGCACGACTCCGGACCCTCCGCGAGGGCCCGGTGAGCGCCCATGCTACCGCGACCGTGCCATGGCGACGGAGACCCGAATCCCACGGCGGGCCCCGGCATCGCACGGCCGGATGCGGGGCACGCCCGGGCGGGGGCGCGGACGGCAGGCCGCGGGACGCACGCGGGCGCGCGGGTCGCGACACCGCCCGGTGCAGGTCATCGGGCATGCGCGGGTCACCGCAGAGGCGTGCCCGGGCCATGGCACAGCCGGGCGCAAGTCATAGGGCGCGCGCGGGCCATGTCCCGCCGGGCACGAGGCCCCGGACGTGCATTAGGGCATGGCGGGCTCGGGCGCGCGCTGGTCGTGGCACTAGCGCGCGCGCGTCGTGGCACGGCGCGCGCGGGTCACCGGGCGCTCGCGCGCGGGCCATGGCACGGAAGCGCGCGGGTCACGGCGCTGCCATGCGCTGGGCTACGGGCGCGCGCGCGGGTCATGGCACCGCCGGGCGCGAGGCACCGGGCACGCACAAGGGCACGGCGGGCTCGAGCGCGCGCGGGTCATGGCACGGGCGTGCGCGGGTTAGGCGCTGCCATGTGCAGGGCATCGGGAGCGCGCGCACGCGGGTCGTGGCACGGGCGTGCGCGGGTCATGCCACCGCCGGGCGCGCACAAGGGCACTGCGGGCTCGGGCACGCGCGGGGTCATGGCACGGGCGTGCGCGGGTCACCGGGCGCGCGCAGGCGCGGGTCACGGCGCGGGCGGGCGCGGGTCACGGAGCTGCCGTGCGCAAGTCAACGGGCGCGTGCCACGGCGCGGGCGTGCGCGGGTCACGGCACCGTCGGGCGCAAGGCAACGTGCACGGGTCACGGCACTGGCATGCACGGGCCACGGTACGGGCGTGCACGGGTCACGGAGCAGCCGGGCGCGGGTCGCGGCACGGGCTTGCACGGGTCACCGGGCGCGCGCGCGGGCCACGGCACTGGCGTGCGCGGGTCACGGCGCTTCCGAGCGCGGGTCACGGCACGAGAGTGTGCGGGTCACCGGGCGCTCGCGCGGGTCACGGCGCCGCCAGGCACGCACGCGCGGGTCATGGCACGGGCGCGCGCGGGTCACGGGGCCGCTTGGAGCGTGTCAACCAGCGCGCGCGCGGGTCGTGGCACGGGCTTGCATGGGTCACGGCGCTGCCGGGCGCGAGGAGCCGGGCGCGGGCCATGGCACGGGCGAGCGCAAGGGACGCGCAGGTCGTGCCAAGGGCGTGCGCCGGTCACGGCACGGGCAGGTGCGAGGCACCGAGCTCGCACAAGGGCACGGCGCATGCCGGTCCTGGCACGGCGCGCGCTGGTCATGGCACGGGCCGGTGCATAGAACCGGGCGGGCGTGCGGGTCTTGGCACGGGCGTGAGCGGGTCACGGCACCACCGGGCGCGGGCACCGGGCGCGGGCGTGCACGTGTCGCGGCACCGCCGGGCGCAAGGCCACGGCCGCGTGCAAGGGAGCGAGCGTGCGCGGGTCATGGCACCGGTGGGCGCAAGGCCCCGGGCGTGCGCGGGTCGTGGCACCGCCGGGCGCAAGGGGCAGGGCGCGGGCGTGCACGGGTCATGGCACCGGCGGGCGCAAGGCCCCGGGCGTGTGCAAGAGCGCGGGCGTGCGCTGGTCACGGCGCTGCCGGGCACAAGGGGCAGCGCGCGGGCGTGCACGGGTCAATACACGGGCGTGCGCGGGTCACCGGGCACGCGCGCGCCCGGGTCATGGCACGGGAGTGCACGGGTCACCGGCCGCGCGCGCGTACGTGCCATGGCACGGGCGTGCGCGGGTCATGGTACGGGAGTGCACGGCTAACCCAGCATGCGCGCCCGGGTCATGGCACGGGCGTGCGCGGGTCCCGGCACCACCGGGCTCGAGTCCACGGGCGCGCGCAAGGGCGCGAGCGTGCGCGGGTCCTGGCACCGCTGGGCTCGAGTCATAGGGCGCGCGCACGGGCGCGGGCGTGCGCGGGTCCTGGCAGCGCCTGGCTCGAGTCGGGCGCGGGGCACCGAGCGCGCGCACGGACGCGGGTCCTGGCAGTGACGGGGCGGGGCACCGGGCGCGCGTGCGGGCGCGGGTCCTGGAAGCGCCGGGTGCGGGGGACCGGGCGCGCGCACGGATGCGGGTCCTGGCAGCGCCAGGCTCGAGCCGGGCGCGGGGCACCGGGCGCACGCACAGACGCGGGTCCTGGCAGCGACGGGCGCGGGGCACCGGGCGCGCGTGCGGGCGCGGGTCCAAGCAGCGCCGGGCGCGGGGCACCGGGCGCGCGCATGGACGCGGGTACTGGCAGCGACGGGCGCGGGGCACCGGCGCGCGCACGGGCGCGGGCGGGCGCGCGTCCTGGCAGCTCCTGGCGCGGGGCATCGGGCGCGGGCGAGGGCGGGCGCGGGTCCTAGCAGCGCGGGGCACCGGGCGCGGGCGGGCGCGGGTCCTGGCGGCGCAGGGCGCAGGGCAACGGGCGCGCGCACGGGCGCGGGGCATCGAGCGCGCGCACGGGCGCGGGTCCTGGCCGCGCAGGGCGCGGGCACCGGGCGCGCGCACGGGCGCGGGTCCTGGCAGCGCCGGCCGCGTGCATGGGCGCGGGCGGGCGCGGGTCCTGCGGGCTCGCACAAGGGCACTGCGGGCTCGGGCACGCGCGGGGTCATGGCACGGGCGTGCGCGGGTCACCGGGCGCGCGCAGGCGCGGGTCACGGTGCGGGCGGGCGCGGGTCACGGAGCTGCCGTGCGCAAGTCAACGGGCGCGTGCCACGGCGCGAGCGTGCGCGGGTCACGGCACCGTCGGGCGCAAGGCAACGTGCACGGGTCACGGCACTGGCGTGCGCGGGCCACGGCACGGGCGTGCGCGGGTCACGGAGCAGCCGGGCGCGGGTCGCGGCACGGGCTTGCACGGGTCACCGGGCGCGCGCGCGGGCCACGGCACTGGCGTGCGCGGGTCACGGCTCTTCTGGGCGCGGGTCACGGCACGAGAGTGTGCGGGTCACCGGGCGCTCGCGCGGGTCATGGCACGGGCGCGCGCGGGTCACGTGGCCGCCTGGAGCGTGTCAACCGGTGCGCGCGCGGGTCGTGGCACGGGCTTGCACGGGTCACGGCGCTGCCGGGCGCGAGGAGCCGGGCGCGGGCCATGGCATGGGCGGGTGCAAGGCACGCGCGGGTCGTGCCAAGGGCGTGCGCCGGTCACGGCACGGGCAGGTGCGAGGCACCGAGCTCGCACGAGGGCACGACGCGTGCCGGTCCTGGCACGGCGCGCGCTGGTCATGGCACGGGCCGGTGCATAGAACCGGGCGGGCGCGCGGGTCTTGGCACGGGCGTGAGCGGGTCACGGCACCACCGGGCGCGGGCACCGGGCACGGGCGTGCACGGGTCGCGGCACCGCCGGGCGCAAGGCCACGGCCGCGCGCAAGGGAGCGGGCGTGCGCGAGTCGTGGCACCGCCGGGCGCAAGGGGCAGGGCGCGGGCGTGCACCCAGGCATTGGCACCGGCGGGCGCAAGGCCCGGGCGTGTGCAAGAGCACGGGCGTGCGCTGGTCACGGCGCTGCCGGGCACAAGGGGCAGCGCGCGGGCGTGCACGGGTCATAACACGGGCGTGTGCGGGTCACCGGGCACGCGCGCGCCCGGGTCATGGCACGGGAGTGCACGGGTCACCGGCCGCGCGCGCGCACGTGCCATGGCACTGGCATGCGCGGGTCATGGTACGGGAGTGCACGGCTAACCCAGCACGCGCGCCCGGGTCATGGCACGGGCGTGCACCGGTCCCGGCACCGCCAGGCTCGAGTCCACGGGCGCGCGCAAGGGCGCGGGCGTGCGCGGGTCCTGGCACCGCTGGGCTCGAGTCACAGGGCGCGCGCACGGGCGCGGGCGTGCGCGGGTCCTGGCAGCGCCTGGCTCGAGTCGGGCGCGGGGCACCGGGCGCGCGCACGGACTCGGGTCCTGGCAGCGACGGGGCGGGGCACCGGGCGCGCGCACGGGCGCGTGCGGGCGCGGGTCCTGGAAGCGCCGGGTGCGGGGCACCGGGCGCGCGCACGGACGTGGGTCCTGGCAGCGCCGGGCTCGAGCCGGGTGCGGGGCACCGGGCGCGCGCACGGACATGGGTCCTGGCAGCGACGGGCGCGGGGCACCGGCCGCGCGCACGGACGCGGGTCCTGGCAGCGACGGGCGCGGGGCACCGGGCGCGTGCGGGCGCGGGTCCTAGCAGCGCCGGGCGCGGGGCACCGGGCGCGCGCACGGACGCGGGTCCTGGCAGCGACGGGCGTGGGGCACCGGGCACGCGCACGGGCACGGGCGGGCGCGCGTCCTGGCAGCTCCTGGCGCGGGGCACCGGGCGCGCGCACGGGCCGGCGCGAGCGGGTGCGAGTCCTAGCAGCGCGGAACACCGGGCGCGCGCACGGGCGCGGGCAGGCGCGGGTCCTGGCGGCGCAGGGCGCGGGGCAACGGGCGCGCGCACGGGCGCTGGCGGGTGCGGGGCATCGAGCGCGCGCACGGGCGCGGGTCCTGGCCGCGCAGGGCGCGGGGCACCGGGCGTGCGCACGGGCGCGGGCGGGCGCGGGTCCTGGCAGCGCCGGGCGCGTGCATGGGCACGGGCGGGCGCGGGTCCTGGCGGCGCAGGGCGCGGGGCAACGGGCGCGCGCACGGGCGCGGGGCGCGGGTCCTGGCAGCGCCGAGCGCGGGTCACGCGGGGCGCGCAAGGACGCGGGGCGCGCAAGGACGCGGGGCATGCCCCCAAATTTGCAATGCTGCTCGCGACCCAGGAACCCCCGGGGTGGACCTTGGCCGGATGCCCCGCGCGGGTAGTAGGTTGGCAAGCCCCCTTGCAGGCGGGGCGCGGGTCTTGGTCGCACCGGATGCGCGTCCGCGCGCATCCAGGCGCGCGTGCAGGCCCTCCCCCGCTTCTGCAACGTTGCTCGCGACCCTTGGGTACTCTCCCGGGTATCTGTTTTGGAATTTCTTCTCGCGCGGCGCGCGCCCAGGCCTCCATGGACTCGCGTCCTGGCTGCTCTGTGATCGTGCCCGTGTCGTGCCCTCCGGGACTCGCGTCCTGTGCTGTGTGGTTCCGAGTCCTGGCCGCCCTTTTGTCCCGCGCATGGTGTGCGCACCTGGACATCCTGGACTCGCGTCCGGGGTGCGCTGGGTGCTCTCTCGTGCTTGGGCCATCCGTGACTCGGGTCCAACGACATTTGGGCGCGAGTCTTGGTCCTCCCTTGCGTTCGCAAGCTAGCTTTTGTGCCTCGGAACACCTCGGGATGCCCCTTCTACGCCCGCCCCTTCCGAGTGCCGGATCTTCGCGGCCGCGCGCGCGCGGAACCATGGTCGGTGCCGTCCGGTCCGGTCGATGTCCCGGTCCATCGGCTCCGTCCGGATCCTTCGGGCGAAAATGCGGCCGCGCGCGCGCGGAACCAAGGTCGGTGTCCTCTGGTCCGGTCGACCTCCCGGTCCCGCTCCTTCGGCTCCGTCCGGATCCTTCGGGCGAAAACACGGCCGCGCGCGCGCGGAACCTAGGTCGGTGTGCGATGCTCCGGTCGACCTCCCGGTCCCGCTCCATCGGCTCCGTCCGGATCCTTCGGGCGAAAACGCGGCCGCGCGTGCGCGGAACCAAGGTCGGTGTGCGATGGTCCGGTCGACCTCCCGGTCCCGCTCCATTGCCTCCGTCCGGATCCTTCGGGCGAAATCGCGGTCGCTCGCGCGCGGAACCAAGGTCGGTTTTCGATGGTTCGGTCGACCTCCCGGTCCCGCTCCATCGTCGCCGTCCGGATCCCGCGGGCGAAAAACGCGGCCGCGCGCGCGCGGAACTAAGGTCGGTGCGCTCTTTGGTCCAGTTGACCTCCCGGTCCCGCTCCATCGTTGCTGTCCGGATCCCTAGGGCGAAAAACGGGGCCGCGCGCGCGGAACCAAGGTCGTTGTTCGATGGTCCGGTCGAACTCCCGGTCCCGCTCCATAGCCTCCGTCCGGATCCTTCGGGCGAAATTGCGGCCGCGCGCGCGCGGAACCAAGGTCGGTGTGCGATGGTCCGGTTGACCTCCCGGTCCCGCTCCATCGCCTTCGTCCGGATCCTTCGGGCGAAATCGCGGCCGCGTGCGCGCGGAACCAATGTCGGTTTTCGATGGTTTGGTCGACCTCCACGGTCCCGCTCCATCGTCGCCGTCCGGATACCTCGGGCGAAAAACGCGGCCGCGCACGCGCGGAACCAAGGTCGGTGCGCTGTTTGGTCCGGGCGATCTCCCGGTCCCGCTTCATCGGCCCCGTCCGGATCCTTCGGGCAAAAACGCGGCCGCGCGCGCGCGGAACCAAGGTCGTTGTGCGATGGTCCGGTCGACCTCCCGGTCCCGCTCCATCGCCTACGTCCGGATCCTTCGGGCGAAATCGCGGCCGCGCGCGCGCGGAGCCAAGGTCGGTGTGCGATGGTCCGGTCGACGTCCCTGTCCCGCTCCATCGTCGCCGTCCGGATCCCTCGGGCGAAAAACGCGGCCGCGCGCGCGCGGAACCAAGGTCGGTGCGCTCTTTGGTCCGGTCGACCTCACGGTCCCGCTCCATCAGCCCCATCCGGATCCCTCGGGCAAAAAACGAGGCCGCGCACGCGCGGAACCAAGGTCATTGTGCGATGGTCCGGTCGACCTCCCGGTCCCGCTCCATCGCCTACGTCCGGATCCTTCGGGCGAAATCATGGCCGCGCGCGCGGAACCAAGGTCGGTGTGCGATGGTCCGGTCGACCTCCCGGTCCCGCTCCATCATCGCCGTCCGGATCCCTCGGGCGAAAATGCGGCCGCGCGCGCACAGAACCAAGGTCGGTGCGCTCTTTGGTCCGGTCGACCTCCCGATCCCGCTCCATCGGCCCCGTCTGGATCCTTCGGGCGAAAAACACGGCCGTGCGCGCGCGGAACCAAGGTCGTTGTGCGATGGTCCGATCGACCTCCCGGTCCCGCTCCATCGTCGCCGTCTAGATCCCTCGGGCGAAATCGCGGCCGCGCGCGCGCGGAACCTAGGTCGGTGTGCGATGCTCCGGTCGACCTCCCGGTCCTGCTCCATCGGCTCCGTCCGGATCCTTCGGGTGAAAACGCGACCGCGCGCACGCGGAACCAAGGTCGGTGCGCTCTTTGGTCCGGTCGACCTCCCGGTCCCGCTCCATCGTTGCCGTCCGGATCCCTCGGGCGAAATCGCGGCCGCGCGCGCGCGCGGAACCAAGGTCGGTGTGCGATGGTCCGGGCGACCTCCCGGTCCCGCTCCATCGCCTCCGTCCGGATCCCTTGGGCGAAATCGCGGCCATGCGCGCGCGGAACCAAGGTCGGTGCGCTCTTTGGACCGGTCGACCTCTCGGTCCCGCTCCATCGACCCCGTCCGGATCCCTCGGGCAAAAAACGCGGCCGCGCACGCGCGGAACCAAGGTCGTTGTGCGATGGTCCGGTCGACCTCCTGGTCCCGCTCCATCGCCTACTTCCGAATCCTTCGGGCGAAATCGCGGCCGCGCGCGCACGGAACCAAGGTCGGTGTGCGATGGTCCGGTCGACCTCCCGGTCCCGCTCCATCATCGCCGTACGGATCCCTCGGGCGAAAAACGCGGCCGCGCGCGCGCGGAACCAAGGTCGGTGCGCTCTTTGGTCCGGT
>CM038049.1:123733385-123772340 GCA_021397845.1 Areca catechu
CGTGCGCTGTCATGGCACGGGCCGGTGCATAGAACCGGGCGGGCGCGCGGGTCTTGGCACGGGCGTGAGCGGGTCACGGCACCACCGGGCGCGGGCGTGCACGGGTCGCGGCACCGCCGGGCGCAAGGCCACGGCCACGTGCAAGGGAGCGGGCGTGCGCGGGTCATGGCACCGGCGGGCGCAAGGCCCCGGGCGTGCGCGGGTCGTGGCACCGCCGGGCGCAAGGGGCCGGGCGCGGGCGTGCACGGGTCATGGCACCGGCGGGCGCAATGCCCCAGGCGTGTGCAAGAGCGCGGGCGTGCGCGGGTCACGGCGCTGCCGGGTGCAAGGGGCAGCGCGCGGGCGTGCACGGGTCATGGCATGGGCGTGCGCGGGTCACCGGGCGCGCGCGCGCCCGGGTCATTGCACGGGAGTGCACGGGTCACCGTGTCACGGACTTAGCCAAGGGCTCGTCGCATGGGGTGTCGGCATGGGCATGGCATGGTACTGCGAAGGGTTGGCTTGACAAAGAATTTGCTATGCTCCTCGATACCTTGGAACCCCAGGGGTGGAGTTCAGCTGGATGCCTTGTTGGGGTAGTGAGGGGAGTAATGGTTCACCATGAAATGGCACAGTCGTGGCATAATATCGGGGGACTCGGGAAGCTTGATATTTGGCATGGCAGTGGTTCGCCAAGATATATGTGTTGATTCGAGGGATCCTCTTGGTTTTGAGGAGGGATGCGGGGCTTTGGCCGTATTCCCGACTCCCCCAGGCCTGTAGGATATGGGTCCGTCGTGGCACAGTTGCAGACAAGGAGGTGCCACGCCCGAATGGTTTCATGTGGAGACATTCGGGGCAATGTTGGTCGAACGAGTTGGCCACATTGTACGGGGATGGGGCTTTCCGAGAGGTTGATCCTCGAGGAGTGGTCCAGGCTACTCTATGCGTTCTTGATCTCTGTGGTGGAGCAAAGAGGCGATAGAGAATCTAGTCGGGCAAGGCTTGGCCTACCTGAACAGGCAAGTCTCGTGAGCATTGGCCAGGTTGATGTCTCGCGGGGATCCATGGGAGCCGGTCAACCATGGAGTTAAAGTGTGGCTTATGTAAGTTCGATCGGATTTATGCCTTGGAGCTGGGCCTAGGATCAAGGGTGACCAAGTGGGTCACGCCGAGGAGAGGACAGCGAAATGCAAGGACTAGTCGGTCGAAGATATTTATTTGGTGGGCAAACTTGGATGCTAATATCATGGCAGTGCACTGGTTGCGAGCCGGTCGAGGACATTGGATGTTGGACGATATAGTTGCAGGTCTTCAGAACCGTGGCAATGTACAGTGATGTGCGAACAGGCTATGAACATTGTCGAGCGATATGGCCATTGATAGGTGGCATGCTAAGGATGCAAGACCGGGATCATAACACAAGAGCTTGAGGGAGAGATGGGAAAGGCAGAATCCGGGAGAGCTTGGAAATGTGTTCGATCATTCATTGCTCTATGGAGCGATGTGCCATGTCGGCTTGGCGGGTCGGCTAGGCGACACTAGAGATGGTTTACCTGAGCCTCATGCAGAGTGAAGGCATTGCATGATCGTGTCTTATGAGTTTGGTCTGTGTATTCCTGAAGGGCAGCATGGTAGCTTGCATATCTGAGGCACAGTGGTTATGTCCTGGCACGAAGGTACTCAGATTTGGGACTACTTGTGTGAGTAGTACTTGGCTTCTGGGGCAAAGCCATCAGGTCAAGGCATTGCATGATTGTGTCTTGTGAGTTTGGTCTGTGTATTCCTGAAGGGCAGCATGGTAGCTTGCAGATCAGAGGCACAGTGGTTATGTCATGGCATGAAGGAACTCAGATTTGGGACTACTTGTGGGAGTAGTACTTGGCTTCAGGAGCAAAGCCATCAGGTCAGCATAGAGGTGCTAGGTTGCGGAGCACTCTTGGGAAGAGTATAATATTATGGCATGAAGGTGCGCATGAGCATTGCAGTTGGCCTGAGGGTCAGGTTGCTTGCAGGAACTTAAGGGTGTCGCATGTTTTTAGTTTGATAATGTTACTGGACAGGGGAATTGAGGTGCATGCTTGGCTATGTGGCTGGATTGCTGCACGTTTGTCAATATGTCCAAGGAAAGGACTCAGGAGGGCTGGCCTTGGTGTGTGGTATGCTAGGGCGTCGCACGGGTGTCTGAGCAAGAAAACACTCACCCCGTGACAAGTGGTATCAGAGCGATGGTTGCTCAGTCGATGGTCGACATTGTGCTGATTGTAGCTGTTGATACGGGGATATCCAAAGCAAGAGAAAATTCAGAGAGAGCTGGAGATCCAGTGTTAGAGGAGCTGGACATTTGAGTTTATTATGGGTGTCAACGACTCAGAGTGGGGGAGCATGTTGCAGTGGCGATGTGCTCGGTGCTAAATGCTTAAGGTTGCTCATCGATCGCATGTGTGGATGGTATCCCGCATATGTGAAGGTCCACCAGTTGTGGCTACATGATGGAATTTAGGGTGAAGAGTGCTTGTGAATGCTAAAGCAGCTGGGCTATATGCAAAGTGCAAGGCAGAGCATCTCGAGGGACCAGAATTTCCACAGAGGCAAAAGCTTGGGATATGGACAGAGGTACTAGGATGTGTCTACAGTGCAAAAGAAAGATGTAGCATCCGAAATTGGTGAAGACTTGGAGAGTCGAGGGCCTCAGGTGCACAAAAATGTGGGACATTGGAAAGAGCCATCTCTTGTGTGGGCAGCTGTGATGCGGAAGCACTTGAATGGCAAATTTGAATTGAACTTCAGTGGAACTGCTCTCAGGGTGAAGGTATGGGAAGCCGAAGTACTAGAGACATAAAATTATTTGCCAGGTGCAGGCAAGGATATTGGACATGCTGTGAGGCATTATCAAGCTCAGATGTCAGATGCAAGAGGGTGTCGAGGTACTGGAGTCAGAGGAGTGAGGCAGGCCAGTGGGGTAGCCTTACATTTGTACTTTGGGCTCGAGGTGAAGACACAAGAGGCAGTAAAGACAGGCTGAGTAGACCAGGAAGCAGCATGGATTGCAGTTCTGCAGAGACAAATAGTTGGTGCTCAGAGTGAAGACTGTTATGTTGAGGGACTTGAGCAAGGTAGGAAGTGATCTTGATTGGATATTAGGGTCCTGCTTGGTAGTAGCTATGGATTTGCATTGGTATGGGACAGTGCAGAGAAATGGAGGCAACTTGCTAGTACTTGGCACCAATGTGGTGTGGAAGGTCCAAAGGCATGGTGTTGATTAAAAAGGTTGGAATTACCACAGGGTCGCAAGGTGGGTATGAAGCAAGACCAAGCACTTAAGGAAGGGTTGCCAGGGGTGACTCATGGGGTTGGCTGCTTCTAGGTCCAATTGAACAGGAGTTAAGCCTTGGAGACAGTCCAAGGTGTGCCATTCTATATTTCTAGAAGTGAGCATAAGGTGGATTCTTTGGCAGAAATGTGGCCGCTCTCAGATTAGGATTATCGAGAGTTAAGCCTTGGAGGAGTACGAGGAGTGCTGCAAGGATTTTAAGCCAAAGTTGATGGTGTGAAGACCATTAAAAGGAGCATAATGAAGGCAGTGGCCGCTCTCAGATTAAGGTGATCGAGAGTCAAGCCTTGGAGGAGTCCAAGGAGTGCCAAGAAATTGGATGGTCAAAGGATCGCAAGGAGCTTAGAAGAAGCAGTGGCCGCTCTCAGATTAAGGTGATCGGGAGTCAAGCCTTGGAGGAGTCCAAGGAGTGCCAAGAAATTGGATGGTCAAAGGATCTCAAGGAGCTTAGAAGAAGCAGGGGCCGCTCTCAGATTAAGGTGATCGGGAGTCAAGCCTTGGAGGAGTCCAAGGAGTGCCAAGAAATTGGATAGTCAAAGGATCGCAAGGAGCTTAGAAGAAGCAGTGGCCGCTCTCAGATTAAGGTGATCGGGAGTCAAGCCTTGGAGGAGTTCGAGGAGTGCCTTGCAGTTTAAACAATCAGAGAATTGTGGGGATGTCAAGGGCAGAGGTCGACATCAGTTTATTGGTTCCATGGAAGAGTCAGTGTGGTGGTTGATGGATTCTTAGTGGCGAAGAAAGGATCATGGACACCAAGGCCATGGAGCTCTGACTCAAGGAACTAGGGTTGCAGTGGCTACAAAAGATTTTGGTCATGGTGACCAAAATTCCAAGCAATGGTTTGGACATCGACGAGGACGTCGACAGTTTGAGTGGGGGAGAATTGTCACGGACTTAGCCAAGGGCTCGTCGCATGGGGTGTCGGCATGGGCATGGCATGGTACTGTGAAGGGTTGGCTTGACAAAGAATTTGCAATGCTCCTCGATACCTTGGAACCCCAGGGGTGGAGTTCAGCTGGATGCCTTGTTGGGGTAGTGAGGGGAGTAATGGTTCACCATGAAATGGCACAGTCGTGGCATAATATCGGGGGACTCGGGAAGCTTGATATTTGGCATGGCAGTGGTTCGCCAAGATATATGTGTTGACTCGAGGGATCCTCTTGGTTTTGAGGAGGGATGCAGGGCTTTGGCCGTATTCCCGACTCCCCTAGGCCTGTAGGATACGGGTCCGTCGTGGCACAGTTGCAGACAAGGAGGTGCCACGCCCGAATGTGGTGCGGGCACCAGACTCAGAAGAAGACTTCAGAGCTCCATTTGGATCTCTGATTGACATTGCCCGAGAAATTAGGGTTTGTAATAAAGGTTGACCTGGTCAACCAGTTTATTTATTTTATTTATTTCTTGAGTCACCATTTAAATTTTGTTGAGTCATGTTGACTCGGTGCAAGTCCCAATGTGGTTTCAATTTGGTCCAAAATGGTGCCACATTTCTCTTCCAATCAACTCAAGGTTCAAGCAAGTGGAGGCCACACTCCAAGCCACACGCCCAGCCACACTCCGAGCACACGCCAGAGTCCAGGAGGCGCCATAGAGGCATCCCAGTGTCATGGTCCCCACATCCAAAGAAGAAAAAATCAAATTGGAGGCTAAATTAAAGGAGGCGCCCACACCTGCCTAATTTACCTAAGCAAAGAAGGAAGAAAACTTCTCTTGGAGAAGAAATCAAAGAAGGACATCCAACCTACTCCTAATTGAAGTTCAAATCAAAATCAAAGAGCTTAACTTGGAGTGGAAGAAAAGAAGAAATACCATAAGAAGAAGAGGACTCCAAATCCAAATCCAACTCCAAAGGAGGTGCCATAAAAGTTTCAAAACAATTCCTTTATGGCCGTCCCAATTTTTTTTGGACTCTTGGTCGGCCAAGGGAGAGGATTTTCTACCTAATCTAGGGGTTGGAAGAGTTTAGTCCCACATGGGAATTTGTACAAGTTAGGAGAAAATTTTAGGTCTATATAATAGACCTCTCTTTGTAACTTTAAAAAATCAATGAAGAAAAATTATTTTTGCTATTCTCTTGTGTTGAGTGACCTAGGTTTCTCTTCTTCCGCACTATTCTAAGTGTTGAGCTCCGTGAGGGGGTAATCCGGGTTCCATTGGAGCCTTGAGGAGGTGAGAGATCTCCATCTTTATCCAAAACCCTAGGTTAGCCACTTGAAATTCCAAAACCCTAGCCACCTTTCATTATTTTCCATCCACCAAACCCTAGATCCATCCATCTCCCATGGCCTCTCTCTCTCTACAAGTCCAGGCCGTCCACCTTCATCCAGATCCAGTCCGGCTACTTCAGATCCAGAGCAAGTTCCAAGGAAAATCACATCAGCATCCAGGAGAATCCAGTTTTCAGCAATTTCGATCTTCAAGTTCATCAACCTGGTAAATCTTTTCCTTGACTCTCTGATTCCATCAATTGTTTTTCTTCTCTTCCAGATCTTGAGTTCAGGAGAAGCCAACCCGCCAAAGGACCAGTACTGGAGGATCCATTGCGAAGAAATCTGAATCCGAGGATCCAACAATCTGCTCGGGAGAGTTCTTCCACCAAAATCTGTGAAGATCATTGTCTGGTTAGGTAAACCATCTCTTCTCTTTATTTCTGTTCTGCTGAAAGTTCGGAGCGAAACCCTAGGTCTGGGAGTTTCTCAACCCCCAGCGATCCGTTGCTTCTGAACTACTCTGATACTTTAGTTTCCTTAAAATTGTGCTTTCAATTATCATATTAGTCTCTTTCAATGTTAGGTTAACTTTTCTTTGATTTGAAGCCAACTTCTACAAACATATAAAAACAACAAAAAAATTAGTTAATCTTAATCTACTTCCGCATCGCGTCCCTTTATTTGTTCTGCATCATTTTTGGTATCAGAGCCCAGTCTAGGGTTTCTGATTTGCTTGCTTGCTTGTGTTGATTGTTCTCTTTTTATTTTGTCTGCTCGAAGTAGACTCCCCAGGACGTCCGGTCCTAGGAACTAAGCGAGGCGCAAGCCTCCTCCTCCCATTCCACGGGGTGTTCCTAGGGCGTGTAGGGGATCCATTGGGTTATAACTTCGTAGCAGGGATTATAAACGGGGAAGACAATCTAGTTGCAGCCCGTAATTTCCCTGTTATCTGAATTATTTCTCCCTGCATAAAACTCCGAATTGCATGATTTTTGCTTCGTTGAAACCAGTATAATTGAGCCTATTTTCCATAATTTTTCTGCGATTTATTGGTTTCGGTAAAAACTCTGAGAATTAAAATACAACAACTCTGTTTTTTGTGTTCTGCAATTCAATTCTTTTTTGGAGTGATCATCTCATAATTTACTTAAGGGCAATTGAGCATCTAAGATAAGGGGAGGAGTTGATTACCTCTCCTTAGCCCAAAACCACCATCCAATCATTCGAACCTAGACCTAATTTAAAATCAGTTAGACCTAATTTGCCCTAGTGGGCTAGGGACATCAATTGGTCGGGTCTAGGCTAGTGTTGAGTCAGTTTGCTGAGTTATTCTGTGTGTGCTTAGCACTCAGTGTCTAGAACGGTGGTTCAGGGACTACGTCCCGAAGGGCTTGTGTGCTGGTCCGCCTACCTGGCCAATCACTGATTGGTGTCTAGGATTGGCGATCAGGGACCTAACACTCCCCTTACACCTGCCTGGCTGAGTCCTGAGTTACTACAGGCTAGCTTGCCACTCTGATTGGGCATCTAGTTTGGACTCTAGGTCTAGTGATCCAGTAGTCGATTTAGTCTAGTCTCATTTTGTGTGCTTGCTTGAATCATCATGTCTACCAGAAACGGAGTGCCATATCAACCTGGTCAAACCCAACCTGATTTAGAGGCCATGATCAGAACTCTTACTGAAAGTATGGCTAAAATGAATCAGGATATGACAAACACTGTGGCCCAGTTTAGCGCACAAATTCATGAGGATCTTACCCAACTTAGGGACCGAGTCCAAGTACTTGAAGAACCTAGACATCGGAATTGGACTCCTGACCCCGATTTTAATGTGCCTCAGCCTCACCCACATCAGGAGCCTAGAAGGCCTTTATATAGAGATCCTGAACCTAATCATAGGAGGCCTGACCCAGAGCCTGAAGATAGAGATGATAGGTTCATCAGGAACATCAAATTAGAAGCACCCACTTTTGATGGTAGTCTGAACCCTAAGGTGTATTCTGATTGGGAGGGTGAGATGGATCAATACTTTGAGTGGTATGCTATGTCTGAGGAGAGGAAATACAAGTTTGCCAAGATGAAATTAGTGCGTCAAGCTAGGTTATACTGGGGGAACATTGAGCTAACCACTAGGAGACGGAATGTTGAGCCCATAACCACTTGGCAGGGTATGAAAGAAAAACTGAGAGATAAATACCTACCCATTTCATACCAGCAAAACCTGTTAGACCAATGGCAAAACCTGAAACAAGGAAACCGATCTGTCTCAGACTACATAACTACTTTTGATGAATACCTAATGAGATGTGATGTGAGTGAAGCCCACGAAGTCACTTTGTCTAGATTTAGGGCTGGACTGAGGGAAGATATCAAGAGAGAACTATTTCTGAGAGAGGTTACTGATCTAGACCAAGCCTACCAGATTGCACTGAACACTGAGAAATTTCAGAGAGGACCTATACCTTCTAGGGTTAGTGCCCCAATCGCAAGGAATGGACCTAGTCCAGTTATCCCTAGTAAACCTTTTCAGGGTACTTCTACCCCTAGGCCCATGGACAAAGGTAAGGCACCTGACACCCAGAGAACCCCTAGTTCAAATATCACCTGTTTTAAGTGTCAGAAACCAGGTCACATTTCTAGTCAGTGTACTTCCATAGCCTGTTTCAAGTGTCATAAGGTAGGTCATGTTGCTAGCCAGTGCCCACGGAGATCCCTTTACATAGAAGAGGGAGAGAATGATAATTCCGAGCCCAGTGAGGAATTTGAAGAAGAAGTTTATGAGGCCGGAATGAATTTGGTTGAGGAGTATGAAGGAGAGGAGGAACCCAATGAATCTGACCAATTAGGAGTTGTAAGATGCATCCTATCCCAGAATCTAGTTCAAGAGGATTGGCGTAGGACTAACATCCTACAGACTTTTCTTAAATTAGGGGATAAGGTATGTAAGATCATCATAGATAGTGGGAGCTGTGTAAATGCCATCTCTACTAGCACTGTCAAGATGTTAGGCTTAATCCCAGTTCCCCATCCCAACCCCTATAAGGTTTCTTGGGTAGATTCTACCTCCATACCCATCCAGTCTAGATGTCAAGTCCAAATCCAAATGCAATCTTATCACGAAAAGATTTGGTGCGATGTCTTACCCATGGGGGTGAGCAGTATAATTCTCGGAAGACCTTGGTTGTATGATCATGATGCCACCCTCTTAGGAAAATCCAATACCTGTGTCTTTAGTTTCAATGGGAAGAAGATTACGATCCATTCCGTTCCCCCTAAGGACAAGGTAACTAAAGGAGCTGGTAAGGTTAAGGAGATGAAAACTGGAGTGAACCTAATCAGTGCTAAGGATCTAGAACAAGAAATTCATAGTGGTTCACCCATCTGGATGTTGACTGCTAAGGAGCTTAGAACTTCGGAACCCTCAGAGCCTCCTCAAGAAGTTAAACCTGTGTTAAAAGAATTTGAGGATGTCTTTCCCGAGGATTTGCCAGACCACCTTCCACCTCTTAGGGATATCCAGCATGCCATAGATCTAATCCCAGGAGCAACTTTGCCCAACTTGCCCCATTACAGGATGAATCCATCTGAGCATGAAGAACTGCAAAAGCAGGTTGGAGAATTATTGAGGAAGGGGTTTATTAGAGAAAGTCTTAGCCCTTGTGCAGTCCCAGCCTTACTGACCCCAAAGAAAGATGGCACGTGGAGGATGTGTTGACAGTCGTGCCATCAATAAAATTACAATCAAGTATAGGTTTCCCATCCCTAGACTAGATGACATGCTTGATATGATGGCTGGTGCAATGGTTTTTTTCTAAGATTGATCTCAAAAGCGGCTATCATCAGGTTAGGATTAGACCCGGGGATGAATGGAAAACTGCTTTCAAAACTAAGGATGGTCTTTATGAATGGGTTGTTATGCCTTTTGGGTTGTCCAATGCCCCTAGTACTTTCATGAGAATTATGATCCAGGTACTTAGAGCTTTCATAGGAAAATTTGTGGTGGTCTATTTTGATGACATCCTGATCTATAGTAAGACCCCAACAGATCACCTAGACCACCTTAGAGCAGTCTGCCAAGTTTTGAGGAATGAGAGACTCTACGGTAATCTTAAGAAGTGTGAATTCATGACTAGTAGAGTTATCTTTCTTGGTTTTGTAGTAACCCCTGACGGCGTGGCGGCCGATCCTGAGAAGATTAAGTCCATAGTAGACTGGCCAGAGCCAACCAATGTGCATGAAGTTAGAAGTTTCCATGGCTTGGCTACCTTCTATAGGCGATTCATCAAGGGGTTTAGTACTTTAGCTGCTCCAATCACTGATTGTATTAGGAAGGGAGAATTTCATTGGACTAAGTCAGCCCATAAAGCCTTCCTAGATCTTAAGGATAAAATGACCCAGGCACCCATTCTGAGATTACCCGATTTTTCTAAAGTATTTGAGGTTGCCTGTGATGCTTCAGGTGTAGGAATAGGTGGAGTCCTAAGCCAAGAGAATCATCCCATAGCATTCTTTAGTGAAAAACTTAATGATGCTAAGCTTAGGTATTCTACCTATGATAAGGAATTTTATGCGGTGGTGCAAGCTTTGCGTTACTGGAGACATTATTTGCTACCGCAGGAATTTGTACTATTTTCGGACCATGAGGCTCTTAGATTTCTGAACTCCCAAAAGAAGCTTAACCCTAGGCATGCTAAGTGGGTAGAATATATCCAGTCCTATACTTTTGTCCTGAAACATAAGGCTGGAGTTGAGAATAAGGTAGCTGATGCCCTTAGTCGCCGATCTCTGTTATTAACTTCTGTTAGAACTGAGGTCATAGGGTTTGAGCAAATCAAAGAGGAATATGAGTCTTGTCCGGATTTCACAACTGTGTATCAGGATCTAGTTCAAGGACCATCTAGTAATCACCAGGATTATACCCTTGTAGATGGTTTTTTGTTCTTCAAAAATAGGCTTTGCATCCCTAGAACTTCTCTTAGGGAATTTTTGATTTGGGAAATCCATGCTGGAGGTTTAGCTGGCCATTTTGGAAAAGACAAGACCATTCTAGCTATTGAAGACCACTTTTTCTGGCCTAGCTTAAAAAGGGATGTAGCTAATATTGTAGCTAGATGTCGAACCTGCGCTGTTGCCAAACAGCGAAAACAAAACACTGGCCTTTATACCCCACTCCCTGTCCCAGATCGTCCTTGGCAAGATGTGAGTATGGATTTTGTGTTAGGTTTACCTAAGACCCAGAGGAGACATGATTCTATCTGTGTCGTAGTCGACCGATTCTCTAAAATGGCCCACTTCTTGCCTTGTTCCCAAACTTTTGATGCGTCTAAGGTAGCCACACTTTTCTTCAATGAGATAGTTAGACTCCATGGCCTACCTAAGACAATCGTTTCAGATAGGGATGTCCGGTTCACCAGTTACTTTTGGAAGACCCTTTGGCATAAGTTAGGGACAAAACTTAAGTTTTCAACTGCCTATCATCCCCAAACTGATGGCCAAACTGAAGTAGTGAACCGTAGCCTAGGAAATCTGCTGAGATATCTTGTTGGTGAAAATACCAGAAATTGGGATTTATACCTACCAAGGGCAGAATTTGCGTACAACGACTCGGTCAATAGGTCTACGGGTAAGAGTCCATTTGAAATTGTACATGGGTACAAACCTCACACACCTCTTGACCTAGTCCCTTTACCTGTCCACACTCGAGTCTCCGAATCTGCTGAGAATTTTGCACAGCATATAAAAGACTTGCATAAAGAAATTCATGCCAAAATAAATTTAAGTAATGAAACTTATAAGAAGTTGGCTGATACTCAAAGGCGAGTCAAATCTTTTGTTGAGGGAGACTATGTGATGATTAGGTTAAGGCCTGAACGGTTTCCTCCTGGAACCGTTAGAAAGTTACATGCTAGGGGAGCTGGACCATTTAGAGTGGTAAAGAGAGTAGGATCCAATGCCTATGTGCTCGAGTTGCCTCCAGAACTAGGCATTAGCTCTACTTTCAACATTACAGACTTAGTAGAGTACAGGGAGCCAGCTGTGATTCCTAGTGAGCCTTTTGAGCCTAACCCTATCATTGAGAGTGATCCCGACCCTGTGTGTCCACCAACAAACTGGCCTGTGAGGAAAGAGCAGATTGAAAAGATCCTGGATGATCAGGTTATCTCTACTCGTAATCGAGGATACCAAAGGTACCTGGTCCGCTGGCAAGGAAGGCCAGATTCTGATGACTCTTGGATCTCCCGAGAAGAATTACAAGAATTGGACCCAGACCTCTTGGAGAGATACTAGAGCCAACTTGAGCCTTACTCGACAGGGTCGAGTTCCTCCCACCCTGGGAGAATTGGTGCGTGCACCAGACTCAGAAGAAGACTTCAGAGCTCCATTTGGATCTCTGATTGACATTGCCCGAGAAATTAGGATTTGTAATAAAGGTTGACCTGGTCAACCAGTTTATTTATTTTATTTATTTCTTGAGTCACCATTTAAATTTTGTTGAGTCATGTTGACTCGGTGCAAGTCCCAATGTGGTTTCAATTTGGTCCAAAATGGTGCCATATTTCTCTTCCAATCAACTCAAGGTTCAAGCAAGTAGAGGCCACACTCCAAGCCACACGCCCAGCCACACTCCGAGCACACGCCAGAGTCCAGGAGGCACCATAGAGGCATCCCAGTGTCATGGTCCCCACATCCAAAGAAGAAAAAATCAAATTGGAGGCTAAATTAAAGGAGGCGCCCACACCTGCCTAATTTACCTAAGCAAAGAAGGAAGAAAACTTCTCTTGGAGAAGAAATCAAAGAAGGACATCCAACCTACTCCTAATTGAAGTTCAAATCAAAATCAAAGAGCTTAACTTGGAGTGGAAGAAAAGAAGAAATACCATAAGAAGAAGAGGACTCCAAATCCAAATCCAACTCCAAAGGAGGTGCCATAAAAGTTTCAAAACAATTCCTTTATGGCCGTCCCAATTTTTTTTGGACTCTTGGTCGGCCAAGGGAGAGGGTTTTCTACCTAATCTAGGGGTTGGAAGAGTTTAGTCCCACATGGGAATTTGTACAAGCTAGGAGAAAATTTTAGGTCTATATAATAGACCTCTCTTTGTAACTTTAAAAAATCAATGAAGAAAAATTATTTTTGCTATTCTCTTGTGTTGAGTGACCTAGGTTTCTCTTCTTCCGCACTATTCTAAGTGTTGAGCTCCGTGAGGGGGTAATCCGGGTTCCATTGGAGCCTTGAGGAGGTGAGAGATCTCCATCTTTATCCAAAACCCTAGGTTAGCCACTTGAAATTCCAAAACCCTAGCCACCTTTCATTATTTTCCATCCACCAAACCCTAGATCCATCCATCTCCCATGGCCTCTCTCTCTCTACAAGTCCAGGCCGTCCACCTTCATCCAAATCCAGTCCGGCTACTTCAGATCCAGAGCAAGTTCCAAGAAAAATCACATCAGCATCCAGGAGAATCCAGTTTTCAGCAATTTCGATCTTCAAGTTCATCAACCTGGTAAATCTTTTCCTTGACTCTCTGATTCCATCAATTGTTTTTCTTCTCTTCCAGATCTTGAGTTCAGGAGAAGCCAACCCGCCAAAGGACCAGTACTGGAGGATCCATTGCGAAGAAATCTGAATCCGAGGATCCAACAATCTGCTCGGGAGAGTTCTTCAACCAAAATCTGTGAAGATCATTGTCTGGTTAGGTAAACCATCTCTTCTCTTTATTTCTGTTATGCTGAAAGTTCGGAGCGAAACCCTAGGTCTGGGAGTTTCTAAATCCCCAGCGATCCGTTGCTTCTGAACTACTCTGATACTTTAGTTTCCTTAAAATTGTGCTTTCAATTATCATATTAGTCTCTTTCAATGTTAGGTTAACTTTTCTTTGATTTGAAGCCAACTTCTACAAACATATAAAAACAACAAAAAAATTAGTTAATCTTAATCTACTTCCGCATCGCGTCCCTTTATTTGTTCTGCATCAGAATGGTTTCATGTGGAGACATTCGGGGCAATGTTGGTCGAACGAGTTGGCCACATTATACGGGGATGGGGCTTTCCGAGAGGTTGATCCTCGAGGAGTGGTCCAGGCTACTCTATGCGTTCTTGATCTCTGTGGTGGAGCAAAGAGGCGATAGAGAATCTAGTCGGGCAAGGCTTGGCCTACCTGAACAGGCAAGTCTCGTGAGCATTGGCCAGGTTGACGTCTCGCGGGGATCCATGGGAGCCGGTCAACCATGGAGTTAAAGTGTGGCTTATGTAAGTTTGGTCGGATTTATGCCTTGGAGCTGGGCCAAGGATCAAGGGTGACCAAGTGGGTCACGCCGAGGAGAGGACAACGAAATGCAAGGACTAGTCGGTCGAAGATATTTATTTGGTGGGCAAACTTGGATGCTAATATCATGGCAGTGCACTGGTTGCGAGCCGGTCGAGGACATTGGATGTTGGACGATATAGTTGTGGGTCTTCAGAACCGTGGCAATGTACAGTGATGTGCGAACAGGCTGTGAACATTGTCGAGCGATATGGTCATTGATAGGTGGCATGCTAAGGATGCAAGACCGGGATCAGAACACAAGAGCTTGTGGGAGAGATGGGAAAGGCAGAATCCGGGAGAGCTTGGAAATGTGTTCGATCATTCATTGCTCTATGGAGCGATGTGCCATGTCGGCTTGGCGGGTCGGCTAGGCGACACTGGAGATGGTTTACCTGAGCCTCATGCAGAGTGAAGGCATTGCATGATCGTGTCTTGTGAGTTTGGTCTGTGTATTCCTGAAGGGCAGCATGGTAGCTTGCATATCTGAGGCATAGTGGTTATGTCATGGCACGAAGGTACTCAGATTTGGGACTACTTGTGTGAGTAGTACTTGGCTTCTGGGGCAAAGCCATCAGGTCAAGGCATTGCATGATTGTGTCTTGTGAGTTTGGTCTGTGTATTCCTGAAGGGCAGCATGGTAGCTTGCAGATCAGAGGCACAGTTGTTATGTCATGGCATGAAGGAACTCAGATTTGGGACTACTTGTGGGAGTAGTACTTGGCTTCAGGAGCAAAGCCATCAGGTCAGCATAGAGGTGCTATGTTGCGGAGCACTCTTGGGAAGAGTATAATATTATGGCATGAAGGTGCGCATGAGCGTTGCAGTTGGCCTGAGGGTCAGGTTGCTTGCAGGAACTTAAGGGTGTCGCATGTTTTTAGTTTGATAATGTTACTGGACAGGGGAATTGAGGTGCATGCTTGGCTATGTGGCTGGATTGCTGCACGTTTGTCAATATGTCCGAGGAAAGGACTCAGGAGGGCTGGCCTTGGTGTGTGGTATGCTGGGGCGTCGCACGGGTGTCTGAGCAAGAAAACACTCACCCCGTGACAAGTGGTATCAGAGCGATGGTTGCTCAGTCGATGGTCGACATTGTGCTGATTGTAGCTGTTGATACGGGGATATCCAAAGCAAGAGAAAATTCAGAGAGAGCTGGAGATCCAGTGTTAGAGGAGCTGGACATTTGAGTTTATTATGGGTGTCAACGACTCAGAGTGGGGGAGCATGTTGCAGTGGCAATGTGCTCGGTGCTAAATGCTTAAGGTTGCTCATCGATCGCATGTGTGGATGGTATCCCGCATATGTGAAGGTCCACCAGTTGTGGCTACATGATGGAATTTAGGGTGAAGAGTGCTTGTGAATGCTGAAGCAGCTGGGCTATATGCAAAGTGCAAGGCAGAGCATCTCGAGGGACCAGAATTTCCACAGAGGCAAAAGCTTGGGATATGGACAGAGGTACTTGGATGTGTCTACAGTGCAAAAGAAAGATGTAGCATCCAAAATTGGTGAAGACTTGGAGAGTCGAGGGCCTCAGGTGCACAAAAATGTGGGACATTGGAAAGAGCCATCTCTTGTGTGGGCAGCTGTGATGCGGAAGCACTTGAATGGCAAATTTGAATTGAACTTCAGTGGAACTGCTCTCAGGGTGAAGGTATGGGAAGCCGAAGTACTAGAGACATAAAATTATTTGCCAGGTGCAGGCAAGGATATTGGACATGCTGTGAGGCATTATCAAGCTCAGATGTCAGATGCAAGAGGGTGTCGAGGTACTGGAGTCAGAGGAGTGAGGCAGGCCAATGGGGTAGCCTTACATTTGTACTTTGGGCTCGAGGTGAAGACACAAGAGGCAGTAAAGACAGGCTGAGTAGACCAGGAAGCAGCATGGATTGCAGTTCTGCAGAGACAAATAGTTGGTGCTCAGAGTGAAGACTGTTATGTTGAGGGACTTGAGCAAGGTAGGAAGTGATCTTGATTGGATATTAGGGTCCTGCTTGGTAGTAGCTATGGATTTGCATTGGTATGGGACAGTGCAGAGAAATGGAGGCAACTTGCTAGTACTTGGCACCAATGTGGTGTGGAAGGTCCAAAGGCATGGTGTTGATTAAAAGGTTGGAATTACCACAGGGTCGCAAGGTGGGTATGAAGCAAGACCAAGCACTTAAGGAAGGGTTGCCAGGGGTGACTCATGGGGTTGGCTGCTTCTAGGTCCAATTGAACAGGAGTTAAGCCTTGGAGACAGTCCAAGGTGTGCCATTCTATATTTCTAGAAGTGAGCATAAGGTGGATTCTTTGGCAGAAATGTGGCCGCTCTCAGATTAGGATTATCGAGAGTTAAGCCTTGGAGGAGTACGAGGAGTGCTGCAAGGATTTTAAGCCAAAGTTGATGGTGTGAAGACCATTAAAAGGAGCATAATGAAGGCAGTGGCCGCTCTCAGATTAAGGTGATCGAGAGTCAAGCCTTGGAGGAGTCCAAGGAGTGCCAAGAAATTGGATGGTCAAAGGATCGC
Source organism: Areca catechu (assembly GCA_021397845.1). NCBI lineage: Eukaryota > Viridiplantae > Streptophyta > Magnoliopsida > Arecales > Arecaceae > Areca > Areca catechu. Next base: position 123,749,719 of record CM038049.1, read on the forward strand.
AAGGAGCTTAGAAGAAGCAGTGGCCGCTCTCAGATTAAGGTGATCGGGAGTCAAGCCTTGGAGGAGTCCAAGGAGTGCCAAGAAATTGGATGGTCAAAGGATCGTAAGGAGCTTAGAAGAAGCAGGGGCCGCTCTCAGATTAAGGTGATCGGGAGTCAAGCCTTGGAGGAGTCCAAGGAGTGCCAAGAAATTGGATAGTCAAAGGATCGCAAGGAGCTTAGAAGAAGCAGTGGCCGCTCTCAGATTAAGGTGATCGGGAGTCAAGCCTTGGAGGAGTTCGAGGAGTGCCTTGCAGTTTAAACAATCAGAGGATTGTGGGGATGTCAAGGGCAGAGGTCGACATCAGTTTATTGGTTCCATGGAAGAGTCAGTGTGGTGGTTGATGGATTCTCAGTGGCGAAGAAAGGATCATGGACACCAAGGCCATGGAGCTCTGACTCGAGGAACTAGGGTTGCAGTGGCTACAAAAGATTTTGGTCATGGTGACCAAAATTCCAAGCAATGGTTTGGACATCGACGAGGACGTCGACAGTTTGAGTGGGGGAGAATTGTCTCGGACTTAGCCAAGGGCTCGTCGCATGGGGTGTCGGCATGGGCATGGCATGGTACTGTGAAGGGTTGGCTTGACAAAGAATTTGCAATGCTCCTCGATACCTTGGAACCCCAGGGGTGGAGTTCAGCTGGATGCCTTGTTGGGGTAGTGAGGGGAGTAATGGTTCACCATGAAATGGCACAGTCGTGGCATAATATCGGGGGACTCGGGAAGCTTGATATTTGGCATGGCAGTGGTTCGCCAAGATATATGTGTTGACTCGAGGGATCCTTTTGGTTTTGAGGAGGGATGCAGGGCTTTGGCCGTATTCCCGACTCCCCCAGGCCTGTAGGATACGGGTCCGTCGTGGCACAGTTGCAGACAAGGAGGTGCCACGCCCGAATGGTTTCATGTGGAGACATTCGGGGCAATGTTGGTCGAACGAGTTGGCCACATTGTACGGGGATGGGGCTTTCCGAGAGGTTGATCCTCGAGGAGTGGTCCAGGCTACTCTATGCGTTCTTGATCTCTGTGGTGGAGCAAAGAGGCGATAGAGAATCTAGTCGGGCAAGGCTTGGCCTACCTGAACAGGCAAGTCTCGTGAGCATTGGCCAGGTTGATGTCTCGCGGGGATCCATGGGAGCCGGTCGACCATGGAGTTAAAGTGTGGCTTATGTAAGTTTGGTCGGATTTATGCCTTGGAGCTGGGCCAAGGATCAAGGGTGACCAAGTGGGTCACGCCGAGGAGAGGACAACGAAATGCAAGGACTAGTCGGTCGAAGATATTTATTTGGTGGGCAAACTTGGATGCTAATATCATGGCAGTGCACTGGTTGCGAGCCGGTCGAGGCATTGGATGTTGGACGATATAGTTGCGGGTCTTCAGAACCGTGGCAATGTACAGTGATGTGCGAACAGGCTGTGAACATTGTCGAGCGATATGGCCATTGATAGGTGGCATGCTAAGGATGCAAGACCGGGATCAGAACACAAGAGCTTGTGGGAGAGATGGGAAAGGCAGAATCCGGGAGAGCTTGGAAATGTGTTCGATCATTCATTGCTCTATGGAGCGATGTGCCATGTCGGCTTGGCGGGTCGGCTAGGCGACACTGGAGATGGTTTACCTGAGCCTCATGCAGAGTGAAGGCATTGCATGATCGTGTCTTGTGAGTTTGGTCTGTGTATTCCTGAAGGGCAGCATGGTAGCTTGCATATCTGAGGCACAGTGGTTATGTCCTGGCACGAAGGTACTCAGATTTGGGACTACTTGTGTGAGTAGTACTTGGCTTCTGGGGCAAAGCCATCAGGTCAAGGCATTGCATGATTGTGTCTTGTGAGTTTGGTCTGTGTATTCCTGAAGGGCAGCATGGTAGCTTGCAGATCAGAGGCACAGTGGTTATGTCATGGCATGAAGGAACTCAGATTTGGGACTACTTGTGGGAGTAGTACTTGGCTTCAGGAGCAAAGCCATCAGGTCAGCATAGAGGTGCTAGGTTGCGGAGCACTCTTGGGAAGAGTATAATATTATGGCATGAAGGTGCGCATGAGCATTGCAGTTGGCCTGAGGGTCAGGTTGCTTGCAGGAACTTAAGGGTGTCGCATGTTTTTAGTTTGATAATGTTACTGGACAGGGGAATTGAGGTGCATACTTGGCTATGTGGCTGGATTGCTGCACGTTTGTCAATATGTCCGAGGAAAGGACTCAGGAGGGCTGGCCTTGGTGTGTGGTATGCTGGGGCGTCGCACGGGTGTCTGAGCAAGAAAACACTCACCCCGTGACAAGTGGTATCAGAGCGATGGTTGCTCAGTCGATGGTCGACATTGTGCTGATTGTAGCTGTTGATACGGGGATATCCAAAGCAAGAGAAAATTCAGAGAGAGCTGGAGATCCAGTGTTAGAGGAGCTGGACATTTGAGTTTATTATGGGTGTCAACGACTCAGAGTGGGGGAGCATGTTGCAGTGGCGATGTGCTCGGTGCTAAATGCTTAAGGTTGCTCATCGATCGCATGTGTGGATGGTATCCCGCATATGTGAAGGTCCACCAGTTGTGGCTACATGATGGAATTTAGGGTGAAGAGTGCTTGTGAATGCTGAAGCAGCTGGGCTATATGCAAAGTGCAAGGCAGAGCATCTCGAGGGACCAGAATTTCCACAGAGGCAAAAGCTTGGGATATGGACAGAGGTACTAGGATGTGTCTACAGTGCAAAAGAAAGATGTAGCATCCAAAATTGGTGAAGACTTGGAGAGTCGAGGGCCTCAGGTGCACAAAAATGTGGGACATTGGAAAGAGCCATCTCTTGTGTGGGCAGCTGTGATGCGGAAGCACTTGAATGGCAAATTTGAATTGAACTTCAGTGGAACTGCTCTCAGGGTGAAGGTATGGGAAGCCGAAGTACTAGAGACATAAAATTATTTGCCAGGTGCAGGCAAGGATATTGGACATGCTGTGAGGCATTATCAAGCTCAGATGTCAGATGCAAGAGGGTGTCGAGGTACTGGAGTCAGAGGAGTGAGTCAGGCCAGTGGGGTAGCCTTACATTTGTACTTTGGGCTCGAGGTGAAGACACAAGAGGCAGTAAAGACAGGCTGAGTAGACCAGGAAGCAGCATGGATTGCAGTTCTGCAGAGACAAATAGTTGGTGCTCAGAGTGAAGACTGTTATGTTGAGGGACTTGAGCTAGGTAGGAAGTGATCTTGATTGGATATTAGGGTCCTGCTTGGTAGTAGCTATGGATTTGCATTGGTATGGGACAGTGCAGAGAAATGGAGGCAACTTGCTAGTACTTGGCACCAATGTGGTGTGGAAGGTCCAAAGGCATGGTGTTGATTAAAAAGGTTGGAATTACCACAGGGTCGCAAGGTGGGTATGAAGCAAGACCAAGCGCTTAAGGAAGGGTTGCCAGGGGTGACTCATGGGGTTGGCTGCTTCTAGGTCCAATTGAACAGGAGTTAAGCCTTGGAGACAGTCCAAGGTGTGCCATTCTATATTTCTAGAAGTGAGCATAAGGTGGATTCTTTGGCAGAAATGTGGCCGCTCTCAGATTAGGATTATCGAGAGTTAAGCCTTGGAGGAGTACGAGGAGTGCTGCAAGGATTTTAAGCCAAAGTTGATGGTGTGAAGACCATTAAAAGGAGCATAATGAAGGCAGTGGCCGCTCTCAGATTAAGGTGATCGAGAGTCAAGCCTTGGAGGAGTCCAAGGAGTGCCAAGAAATTGGATGGTCAAAGGATCACAAGGAGCTTAGAAGAAGCAGTGGCCGCTCTCAGATTAAGGTGATCGGGAGTCAAGCCTTGGAGGAGTCCAAGGAGTGCCAAGAAATTGGATGGTCAAAGGATCGTAAGGAGCTTAGAAGAAGCAGGGGCCGCTCTCAGATTAAGGTGATTGGGAGTCAAGCCTTGGAGGAGTCCAAGGAGTGCCAAGAAATTGGATAGTCAAAGGATCGCAAGGAGCTTAGAAGAAGCAGTGGCCGCTCTCAGATTAAGGTGATCGGGAGTCAAGCCTTGGAGGAGTTCGAGGAGTGCCTTGCAGTTTAAACAATCAGAGGATTGTGGGGAAGTCAAGGGCAGAGGTCGACATCAGTTTATTGGTTCCATGGAAGAGTCAGTGTGGTGGTTGATGGATTCTCAGTGGCGAAGAAAGGATCATGGACACCAAGGCCATGGAGCTCTGACTCAAGGAACTAGGGTTGCAGTGGCTACAAAAGATTTTGGTCATGGTGACCAAAATTCCAAGCAATGGTTTGGACATCGACGAGGACGTCGACAGTTTGAGTGGGGGAGAATTGTCACGGACTTAGCCAAGGGCTCGTCGCAAGGGGTGTCGACATGGGCATGGCATGGTACTGCGAAGGGTTGGCTTGACAAAGAATTTGCAATGCTCCTCGATACCTTGGAACCCCAGGGGTGGAGTTCAGCTGGATGCCTTGTTGGGGTAGTGAGGGGAGTAATGGTTCACCATGAAATGGCACAGTCGTGGCATAATATCGGGGGACTCGGGAAGCTTGATATTTGGCATGGCAGTGGTTCGCCAAGATATATGTGTTGACTCGAGGGATCCTCTTGGTTTTGAGGAGGGATGCGGGGCTTTGGCCGTATTCCCGACTCCCCCAGGCCTGTAGGATACGGGTCCGTCGTGGCACAGTTGCAGACAAGGAGGTGCCACGCCCGAATGGTTTCATGTGGAGACATTCGGGGCAATGTTGGTCGAACGAGTTGGCCACATTGTACGGGGATGGGGCTTTCCGAGAGGTTGATCCTCGAGGAGTGGTCCAGGCTACTCTATGCGTTCTTGATCTCTGTGGTGGAGCAAAGAGGCGATAGAGAATCTAGTCGGGCAAGGCTTGGCCTACCTGAACAGGCAAGTCTCGTGAGCATTGGCCAGGTTGATGTCTCGCGGGGATCCATGGGAGCCGGTCGACCATGGAGTTAAAGTGTGGCTTATGTAAGTTCGGTCGGATTTATGCCTTGGAGCTGGGCCAAGGATCAAGGGTGACCAAGTGGGTCACGCCGAGGAGAGGACAACGAAATGCAAGGACTAGTCGGTCGAAGATATTTATTTGGTGGGCAAACTTGGATGCTAATATCATGGCAGTGCACTGGTTGCGAGCCGGTCGAGGACATTGGATGTTGGACGATATAGTTGCGGGTCTTCAGAACCGTGGCAATGTACAGTGATGTGCGAACAGGCTGTGAACATTGTCGAGCGATATGGCCATTGATAGATGGCATGCTAAGGATGCAAGACCGGGATCAGAACACAAGAGCTTGTGGGAGAGATGGGAAAGGCAGAATCCGGGAGAGCTTGGAAATGTGTTCGATCATTCATTGCTCTATGGAGCGATGTGCCATGTCGGCTTGGTGGGTCGGCTAGGCGACACTGGAGATGGTTTACCTGAGCCTCATGCAGAGTGAAGGCATTGCATGATCGTGTCTTGTGAGTTTGGTCTGTGTATTCCTGAAGGGCAGCATGGTAGCTTGCATATCTGAGGCACAGTGGTTATGTCATGGCACGAAGGTACTCAGATTTGGGACTACTTGTGTGAGTAGTACTTGGCTTCTGGGGCAAAGCCATCAGGTCAAGGCATTGCATGATTGTGTCTTGTGAGTTTGGTCTGTGTATTCCTGAAGGGCAGCATGGTAGCTTGCAGATCAGAGGCACAGTGGTTATGTCATGGCATGAAGGAACTCAGATTTGGGACTACTTGTGGGAGTAGTACTTGGCTTCAGGAGCAAAGCCATCAGGTCAGCATAGAGGTGCTAGGTTGCAGAGCACTCTTGGGAAGAGTATAATATTATGGCATGAAGGTGCGCATGAGCGTTGCAGTTGGCCTGAGGGTCAGGTTGCTTGCAGGAACTTAAGGGTGTCGCATGTTTTTAGTTTGATAATGTTACTGGACAGGGGAATTGAGGTGCATGCTTGGCTATGTGGCTGGATTGCTGCACGTTTGTCAATATGTCCGAGGAAAGGACTCAGGAGGGCTGGCCTTGGTGTGTGGTATGCTGGGGCGTCGCACGGGTGTCTGAGCAAGAAAACACTCACCCCGTGACAACCGGGCGCGCGCGCGCACGTGCCATGGCACGGGCGTGCACGGGTCATGGTACGGGAGTGCACGGCTAACCCAGCGTGCGCGCCCGGGTCATGGCACTGGCATGCGCGGGTCCCGGCACCGCCGGGCTCGAGTCCATGGGCGCGCGCAAGGGCGCGGGCATGCGCTGCTCCTGGCACCGTCGGGCTTGAGTGCCAGGGCGCGCGCACGGCGCGGGCGCGCGCACGGGCGCGGGCGTGCGCGGGTCCTGGCAGCGCCGGGCTCGAGTCCCCGGGCGCGCGCACGGGCGCGGGCATGCGCGGGTCCTGGCAGCGCCGGGCGCGGGGCACCGGGCGCGCGCACGGGCGCGTGCGGGCGCTGGTCCTGGCAGCGCCGGGCGCGGGGCACCGAGCGCGCGCACGGACGCGGGTACTGGCAGCGACGGGCGCGGGGCACTGGCCGCGCGCACGGGCGCTGGCGGGCGCGGTGCACCGGGCGCACGCACTGTCGGGCGCGGGCGGGTCCCGGCAGCGCGGGGCACCAGGCGCGCGCACGGGCGCGGGCGGGAGCGCGTCCTGGCAGCGCCCGGCGTGGGGCACCGGGCGCGTGCACGGGCGGGCGCGGGTCCTAGCGGTGCAGGGCGCGGGGCAACGGGCGCGCGCACGGGCGCGCGTCCTGGCCGCGCAGGGCGCGGGACACCGGGCGCGCGCACCGGCGCGGGCGGGCGTGGGTCCTGGCAGCGCCGGGCGCGGGGCAACGGGCGCGCGCACGGGCGCGGGGCGCGGGTCCTGGCAGCGCCGGGCGCGGGTCACGCGGGGCGCGCAAGGACGCGGGGCATGCCCCCAAATTTGCAATGCTGCTCGCGACCCAGGAACCCCCGTGGTGGACCTTGGCCGGATGCCCCGCGCGGGTAGTAGGTTGGCATGCCCCCTTGCAGGCGGGGCGCGGGTCTTGGCCACCCCGGATGCGCGTCCGCACGCGTCCAGGCGCGGGTCCAGGCCCTCCCCCGCTTCTGCAATGTTGCTCACGACCCTTGGGTACTCTCCCGGGTATCTGTTTTGGATTTTCTGCTCGCGCGGCGCGCGCCCAGGCCTCCATGGACTCGCGTCCTGGCTGCTCTGTGATCGCGCCCGTGTCGTGCCCTCCGGGACTCGCGTCCTGTGCTATGTGGTTCCGAGTCCTGGCCGCCCTTTTGCCCTGCGCATGGTGTGCGCATCCTGGACATCCTGGACTCGCGTCTGGGGTGTGCTGGGTGCTCTCTCGTGCTTGGGCCGTCCGTGACTCGGGTCCAACGACATTTGGGCGCGAGTCTTGGTCCTCCCTTGCGTTCGCAAGCTAGCTTTTGTGCCTCGGAACACCTCGGGATGCCCCTTCTACGCCCGGATCCTTCGGGCAAAAAATGCGGCCGGTGCGCTCTTTGGTCCGGTCGACCTCCCGGTCCCGCTCCATCGGCCCCGTCCAGATCCTTCGGGCAAAAAATGCGGCCGCGCGCGTGCGGAACCAAGGTCGTTGTGCGATGTTCCGGTCGACCTCCCGGTCCCGCTCCATCGCCTCCGTCCGGATCCTTCGAGCGAAATCGCGGCCACGCGCACGCGGAACCAAGGTCGGTGTGCGATGGTCCGGTCGACCTCCTGGTCCCGCTCCATCGTCGCCGTCTGGATCCCTCGGGCGAAAAACGCGGCCGCGCGCGCGCGGAACCAAGGTCGGTGCGCTCTTTGGTCCGGTCGACCTCTCGGTCCCGCTCCATCGCCTCTGTCCGGATCCTTCGGGCGAAATCATGGCCGCGCACGCGCGGAACCAAGGTCGGTGTGCGATGGTCCGGTCGACCTCTCGGTCCTGCTCCATCGTTGCCATCCGGATCCCTCGGGCGAAATCGCAGCCGCGCGCGCGCGGAACCTAGGTCGGTGTGCGATGCTCCGGTCGACCTCCCGGTCCCGCTCCATCGGCTCCGTCCGGATCCTTCGGGTGAAAACGCGGCCGCACGCGCGCGGAACCAAGGTCGGTGCGCTCTTTGATCCGGTCGACCTCCCGGTCCTGCTCCATCGCCACCGTCCGGATCCCTCGGGCGAAAATCGCAACCGCGCGCGCGCGGAACCAAGTTCGGTGTGCGATTGTCCGGTCGACCTCCCGGTCCCGCTCCATCGCCTCCGTCCGGATCCCTCGGGCAAAGTTGCGGCCGCGCGCACGCGGAACCAAGGTCGGTGCGCTCTTTGGTCCGGTCGACCTCCCGTCCCGCTCCATCAGCCCCGTCCGGATCCCTCGGGCAAAAAACGCGGCCGCGCGCGCGCGGAACCAAGGTCGTTGTGCGATGGTCCGATCGACCTCCCGGTCCCGCTCCATCGCCTACGTCCGAATCCTTCGGGCGAAATCGTGGCCGCGCGCGCGCGGAACCAAGGTCGGTGTGCGATGGTCCGGTCGACCTCCCGGTCCCGCTCCATCGTCGCCGTCCGGATCCCTCGGGCGAAAAACGCGGTCGCGCGCGCGCGCAGAACCAAGGTCGGTGCGCTCTTTGGTCCGGTCGACCTCCCGGTCCCTCTCCATCTTCTCCGTCCGGATCCTTCGGGCAAAATCGCGGCCGCGCGCGCGTGGAACCAAGGTCGGTGTGCGATGGTCCGGTCGACCTCCCGGTCCCGCTCCATCGTCGCCGTCCGGATCCCTCGGGCGAAATCGCGGCCACGCGCACGCGGAACCAAGGTCGGTGTGCGATGGTCCGGTCAACCTCCCGGTCCCGCTCCATCATCGCCGTCCGGATCCCTCAGGCGAAAAACGCGGCCGCGCACGCGCGGAACCAATGTCGGTGCGCTCTTTGGTCCGGTCGACCTCCCGGTCCCGCTGCATCTGCCCCGTCCGGATCCTTCGGGCGAAAAATGTGGCCGCGCGCGCGCGGAATCAAGGACGTTGTAAGATGGTCCGGTCGACCTCCAGCTCCCGCTCCATCGCCTCCGTCCGGATCCTTCGGGCAAAATTGCGGCCGCGCGCGCGCGAAACCAAGGTTGGTGTGCGATGGTCCGGTCGACCTCCCGGTCCCGCTCCATCTTCGCCGTCCGGATCCCTCAGGCGAAAAACGAGGACACGCGCGCGCGGAACTAAGGTCGGTGCGCTCTTTGGTCCGGTCGACCTCCCGGTCCCCGCTCCATCGGCCCCGTCCGAATCCTTCGGGCAAAAAATGCGGCCGCACGCGCGCGGAACCAAGGTCGTTGTGCGATGGTCCGGTCGAGCTCCCGGTCCCGCTCCATCGCCTCCGTCCGGATCCTTCGGGTGAAATAGCGGTCGCGCACGCGCGCGAACCAAGGTCGGTGTGCGATGGTCCGGTCGACCTCCCGTCCCGCTCCATTGCCTCCATCCGGATCCCTCGGGCGAAATCGCTACCGCGCGCGAGCGTATCCAAGGTCGGTTTTCGATGGTCCGGTCGACCTCCCGTTCCCGGTCCATCATCGCCATCCGGATCCCTCAGGCGAAAAACGTGGCCACACGCGCGCGGAACCAAGGTCAGTGCGCTCTTTGGTCCGGTCGACCTCCCGGTCCCGCTCCATTGCCTCCATCCGGATCCTTCAGGCGAAATCACGGCCGCGCGCGCGCAGAACCAAGGTCGGTGTGCGATGGTCCGGTCGACCTCCCGGTCCCGCTCCATCATCGCCGTTCGGATCCCTCGGGCGAAAAACTAGGGCGCGCACGCGCGGAACCAAGGTCGGTGCGCTCTTTGGTCCGGTCGACCTCCCGGTCCCGCTCCATCATCGCCGTCCGGATCCCTCGGGCGAAAAACGCGGCCGCGCGCGCGCGGAACCAAGGTCGGTGCGCTCTTTGGTCCGGTCGACCTCCCGGTCCCGCTCCATCGGCCCCGTTCGGATCCTTCAGGCAAAAAACGCGGCCGGGCGCGTGCGGAACCAAGGTCGTTGTGCGATGGTCCGGTCGACCTCCCGGTCCCGCTCCATCGCCTCCATCCAGATCCTTCGGGCGAAATCGCGGCCCGCGCGCGCGCGGAACCAAGGTCGGTGTGCGATGGTCCGGTCGACCTCCCAGTCCCGCTCCATCATCGCCGTCCGGATCCCTCGGGCGAAAAACATCACCACGCGCGCGCGGAACCAAGGTCGGTGCGCTCTTTGGTCCGGTCGACCTCCCGGTCCCGCTCCATCGGCCCCGTCCGGATCCTTCGGGCAAAAAATGCGGCCGCACGCGCGCGGAACCAAGGTCGTTGTGCGATGGTCCGGTCGACCTCCCGGTCCCACTCCATCGCCTCCGTCCGGATCCTTCGGGCGAAATCGCGGCCGCGCGCGCGTGGAACCAAGGTCGGTGTGCGATGGTCCGGTCGACCACCCGGTCCCGCTCCATTGTCGTCGTCCGGATCCCTCGGACGAAAAACGAGGCCGCGCGCGCGCGGAACCAAGGTCGGTGCGCTCTTTGGTCCGGTCGACCTCCCGGTCCCGCTCCAACGCCTCCGTCCGGATCCTTCGAGCGAAATCGGAGCCGCGCGCGCGCGGAACCAAGGTCGGTGTGCGATGGTCCGGTCGACCTCCCGGTCCTGCTCCATCGTCGCCGTCCGGATCCCTCGGGTGAAATCGCGGCCGCGCGCGTGCGCAACCTAGGTCGGTGTGTGATGCTCCGGTCGACCTCCCGGTCTCGCTCCATCGGCTCCGTCCAGATCCTTCGGGTGAAAACGCGGCCGCGCGCGCGCGGAACCAAGGTCGGTGCGCTCTTTGGTCCGGTCGACCTCCCGGTCCCGTTCATCGCCGCCGTCTGGATCCCTCGGGCGAAAATCGCGACCGCGCACGCGCGGAACCAAGTTCGGTGTGCGATGATCCGGTCGACCTCCCGGTCCCGCTCCATCACCTCCGTCCGGATCCCTCGGGCGAAATTGCGGCCGTGCGGGTGCGGAACCAAGGTCGGTGCGCTCTTTGGTCCGGTCGACCTCCCGGTCCCACTCCATCTTCTCCGTCCGGATCCTTTGGGCGAAATCGCGGCCGCGCGCGCGTGGAACCAAGGTCGGTGTGCGATGGTCCGGTCGACCTCCCGGTCCCGCTCCATCGCCTACGTCCGGATCCTTCGGGCGAAATTGCGGCCGCGCGCGCGCGGAACCAAGGTCGGTGTGCGATGGTCCGGTCGACCTCCCGGTCCGGCTCCATCGTCGCCATCCGGATCCCTCGGGCGAAAAATGCGGCCGCGCGCGCGGAACCAAGGTCGATGCGCTCTTTGGTCCGGTCGACCTCCCGGTCCCGCTCCATCGCCTCCGTCCGGATTCTTCGGGCGAAATAGCGGCCGCGCGCGCGCGGAACCAATTTCGGTTTGTTATGGTCCGGTCGACCTCCCGTCCCGCTCCATCATCGCCGTCCAGATCCCTCGGGCGAAATTGCGGCCGCGCGCGCGCGGAACCAAGGTCGGTGTGCGATGGTCCGGTCGACCTCCCGGTCCCGCTCCATCGTCGCCGTCCGGATCCCTCGGGCGAAAAACGCGGCCGCGCGCGCGCGGAACCATGGTCGGTGCGCTCTTTGGTCCGATCGACCTCCCGTTCCCGCTCCATCGGCCCCGTCCGGATCCTTCGGGCGAAAAACGCGGCCGCGCGCGTGCGGAACCAAGGTCGTTGTGCGATGGTCCGGTCGACCTCCCGGTCCCGCTCCATCGCCTCCGTCCGGATCCTTCGGGCGAAATCGCGGCCGTGCACGCGCGGAACCAAGGTCGGTGTGCGATGGTCCGGTCGACCTCCCGGTCCCGCTCCATCGTCACCGTCCGGATCCCTCGGGCGAAAAACGCGGCCGCGCGCGCGCGGAACCAAGGTCGGTGCGCTCTTTGGTCCGGTCGACCTCCCGGTCCCGCTCCATCGGCCCCGTCCGGATCCTTCGGGCAAAAAATGCACCGCGCGCGCGCGGAACCAAGGTCGTTGTTCGATGGTCCGGTCGACCTCCCGGTCCCGCTCCATCGCCTCCGTCCGGATCCTTCGGGCGAAATCGCGGCAGCGCGCACGCGGAACCAAGGTCGGTGTGCGATGGTCCGGTCGACCTCCCGGTCCCGCTCCATCGTAGCCGTCCGGATCCCTCGGGCGAAAAACGCGGCCGCGCGCGCGCGGAACCAAGGTCGGTGCGCTCTTTGGTTCGGTCGACCTCCCGGTCCCGCTCCATCGCCTCTGTCCGGATCCTTCGGCGAAATCGCGGCCGCGCGCGCGCGGAATGAAGGTTGGTGTGCGATGGTCCGTTCGACCTCCCGGTCCCGCTCCATTGTCGCCGTATGGATCCCTTGGGAGAAATAGCGGCCGCGCGAGCGCGGAACCTAGGTTGGTGTGCGATGCTCCGGTCGACCTCCCGGTCCCGCTCCATCGGCTCCGTCCGGATCCTTCGGGTGAAAACGCGGCCGCGCGCGCGCGAAACCAAGGTCGGTGCGCTCTTTGGTCCGGTCGACCTCCCGGTCCCGCTCCATCGTCGCCGTCCGGATCCCTCGGGCGAAATCGCAGCCGCGCGCGCGCGGAACCAAGGTCGTTGTGCGATGGTCCGGTCGACCTCCCGGTCCCGCTCCATCGGCCCCGTCCGGATCCTTCGGGCAAAAAATGCGACCGCGCGCGCGCGGAACCAAGGTCGTTGTTCGATGGTCCGGTCGACCTCCCGGTCCCGCTCCATCGTCGCCGTCCGGATCCCTCGGGCGAAAAACGCGGCCACGTGCGCGCGGAACCAAGGTCGGTGCGCTCTTTGGTCCGGTCGACCTCCCGGTCCCGCTCCATCTTCTCCGTCCGGATCCTTCAGGCGAAATCGCGGCCGCGCGCGCGTGGAACCAAGTCGGTGTGCGATGGTCCGGTCGACCTCCCGGTCCCGCTCCATCGTCGCCATCCGGATCCCTCGGGCGAAATCGCGGCCACGCGCGCGCGGAACCAAGGTCGGAGTGCGATGGTCTGGTCGACCTCCCGGTCCCGCTCAATCGTCGCCGTCCGGATCCTCGGGCGAAAAATGCGGCCGCGCGCGCGCGGAACCAAGGTCGGTGCGCTCTTTGGTCCGTCGACCTCCCGGTCCCGCTCCATCTGCCCCGTCCGGATCCTTCGGGCGAAAAATGTGGCCGCGCGCGCGCGGAACCAAGGACGTTATGCGATGGTCCGGTCGACCTCCCGATCCCGCTCCATCGCCTCCGTCCGGATCCTTCGGGCGAAATTGCGGCCGCGCGCGCACGGAACCAAGGTTGGTGTGTGATGGTCCGGTCTGATGCAGAACAAATAAAGGGATGCGATGCGGAAGTAAATTAAGATTAACTAATTTTTTTGTTGTTTTTATAGGTTTGTAGAAGTTGGCTTCAAATCAAAGAAAAGTTAACCTAACATTGAAAGATACTAATATGATAATTGAAAGCACAATTTTAAGGAAACTAAATTATCAGAGTAGTTTAGAAGCAACGGATCGCTGGGGGTTGAGAACTCCCAGACCTAGGGTTTCACTCCGAGCTTTCAACAAAACAGAAATAAAGAGAAGGGAAGGTTTATCTAACCAGACAATGATCTTCATAGATTTTGGTGGAAGAACTCTCCCGAGCAGATTGTTGGATCCTCGGAGTCGGATATCTTCGTAATGGATCCTCCAATACTGGTCCTTTGGCGGGTTGGCTTCTCCTGAACTCAAGATCTGGAAGAGAAGAAAATAATTGATGGAATCAGAGAGTCAAGGAAAAGATTTACCAGGTTGATGAACTTGAAGATCGAAATTGCTGAAAACTGGATTCTCCTGGATGCTGATGTGATTTTCCTTGGAACTTGCTCTGGATCTGAAGTAGCCGGACTGGATCTGGATGAAGGTGGACGGCCTGGACTTGTAGAGAGAGAGAGGCCGTGGAGATGGATGGATCTAGGGTTTGGTGGATGGAAAATAATGAAAGGTGGCTAGGGTTTTGGAATTTCAAGTGGCTAACCTAGGGTTTTGGATAAAGATGGAGATCTCTCACCTCCTCAAGGCTCCAATGGAACCCGGATTACCCCCTCACGGAGCTCAACACTTAGAATAGTGCGGAAGAAGAGAAACCTAGGTCACTCAACACAAGAGAATAGCAAAAATAATTTTTCTTCATTGATTTCTTAAAGTTACAAAGAGGGGTCTATTATATAGACCTAAAATTTTCTCCTAGCTTGTACAAATTTCCATGTGGGACTAAACTCTTCCAACCCCTAGATTAGGTAGAAAATCCTCTCCCTTGGCCGACCAAGAGTCCAAAAAAAATTGGGACGGCCATAAAGGAATTGTTTTGGAACTTTTATGGCACCTCCTTTGGAGTTGGATTTGGATTTGGAGTCCTCTTCTTCTTATGGTATTTCTTCTTTTCTTCCACTCCAAGTTAAGCTCTTTGATTTTGATTTGAACTTCAATTAGGAGTAGGTTGGATGTCCTTCTTTGATTTCTTCTCCAAGAGAAGTTTTCTTCCTTCTTTGCTTAGGTAAATTAGGCAGGTGTGGGTGCCTCCTTTAATTAGCCTCCAATTTGATTTTTTCTTCTTTGGATGTGGGGACCATAACACTGGGATGCCTCTATGGCACCTCCTGGACTCTGGCGTGTGCTCGGAGTGTGGCTGGGCGTGTGGCTTGGAGTGTGGCCTCCACTTGCTTGAACCTTGAGTTGATTGGAAGAGAAATGTGGCACCATTTTGGACCAAATTGAAACCACATTGGGACTTGCACCGAGTCAACATGACTCAACAAAATTTAAATGGTGACTCAAGAAATAAATAAATAAATAAACTGGTTGACCAGGTCAACCTTTATTACAAATCCTAATTTCTCGGGCAATGTCAATCAGAGATCCAAATGGAGCTCTGAAGTCTTCTTCTGAGTCTGGTGCCCGCACCAATTCTCCCAGGTGGGAGGAACTCGACCCTGTCGAGTAAGGCTCAAGTTGGCTCTGGTATCTCTCCAAGAGGTCTGGGTCCATTTCTTGTAATTCTTCTCGGGAGATCCAAGAGTCATCAGAATCTGGCCTTCCTTGCCAGCGGACCAGGTACCTTTGGTATCCTCGATTACGAGTAGAGATAACCTGATCATCCAGGATCTTTTCAATCTGCTCTTTCCTCACAGGCGAGTTTGTTGGTGGACACACAGGGTCGGGATCACTCTCAATGATAGGGTTAGGCTCAAAAGGCTCACTAGGAATCATAGCTGGCTCCCTGTACTCTACTAAGTCTGTAATGTTGAAAGTAGAGCTAATGCCTAGTTCTGGAGGCAACTCGAGCACATAGGCATTGGATCCTACTCTCTTTACCACTCTAAATGGTCCAGCTCCCCTAGCATGTAACTTTCTAACGGTTCCAGGAGGAAACCGTTCAGGCCTTAACCTAATCATCACATAGTCTCCCTCAACAAAAGATTTGACTCGCCTTTGAGTATCAGCCAACTTCTTATAAGTTTCATTACTTAAATTTATTTTGGCATGAATTTCTTTATGCAAGTCTTTTATATGCTGTGCAAAATTCTCAGCAGATTCGGAGACTCGAGTGTGGACAGGTAAAGGGACTAGGTCAAGAGGTGTGTGAGGTTTGTACCCATGTACAATTTCAAATGGACTCTTACCCGTAGACCTATTGACCGAGTCGTTGTACGCAAATTCTGCCCTTGGTAGGTATAAATCCCAATTTCTGGTATTTTCACCAACAAGACATCTCAGCAGATTTCCTAGGCTACGGTTCACTACTTCAGTTTGGCCATCAGTTTGGGGATGATAGGCAGTTGAAAACTTAAGTTTTGTCCCTAACTTATGCCAAAGGGTCTTCCAAAAGTAACTGGTGAACCGGACATCCCTATCTGAAACGATTGTCTTAGGTAGGCCATGGAGTCTAACTATCTCATTGAAGAAAAGTGTGGCTACCTTAGACGCATCAAAAGTTTGGGAACAAGGCAAGAAGTGGGCCATTTTAGAGAATCGGTCGACTACGACACAGATAGAATCATGTCTCCTCTGGGTCTTAGGTAAACCTAACACAAAATCCATACTCACATCTTGCCAAGGACGATCTGGGACAGGGAGTGGGGTATAAAGGCCAGTGTTTTGTTTTCGCTGTTTGGCAACAGCGCAGGTTCGACATCTAGCTACAATATTAGCTACATCCCTTTTTAAGCTAGGCCAGAAAAAGTGGTCTTCAATAGCTAGAATGGTCTTGTCTTTTCCAAAATGGCCAGCTAAACCTCCAGCATGGATTTCCCAAATCAAAAATTCCCTAAGAGAAGTTCTAGGGATGCAAAGCCTATTTTTGAAGAACAAAAACCATCTACAAGGGTATAATCCTGGTGATTACTAGATGGTCCTTGAACTAGATCCTGATACACAGTTGTGAAATCCGGACAAGACTCATATTCCTCTTTGATTTGCTCAAACCCTATGACCTCAGTTCTAACAGAAGTTAATAACAGAGATCGGCGACTAGGGCATCAGCTACCTTATTCTCAACTCCAGCCTTATGTTTCAGGACAAAAGTATAGGACTGGATATATTCTACCCACTTAGCATGCCTAGGGTTAAGCTTCTTTGGGAGTTCAGAAATCTAAGAGCCTCATGGTCCGAAAATAGTACAAATTCCTGCGGTAGCAAATAATGTCTCCAGTAACGCAAAGCTTGCACCACCGCATAAAATTCCTTATCATAGGTAGAATACCTAAGCTTAGCATCATTAAGTTTTTCACTAAAGAATGCTATGGGATTTCTCTTGGCTTAGGACTCCCACCTATTCCTACACCTGAAGCATCACAGGCAACCTCAAATACTTTAGAAAAATCGGGTAATCTCAGAATGGGTGCCTGGGTCATTTTATCCTTAAGATCTAGGAAGGCTTTATGGGCTGACTTAGTCCAATGAAATTCTCCCTTCCTAATACAATCAGTGATTGGAGCAGCTAAAGTACTAAACCCCTTGATGAATCGCCTATAGAAGGTAGCCAAGCCATGGAAACTTCTAACTTCATGCACATTGGTTGGCTCTGGCCAGTCTACTATGGACTTAATCTTCTCAGGATCGGCCGCCACGCCGTCAGGGGTTACTACAAAACCAAGAAAGATAACTCTACTAGTCATGAATTCACACTTCTTAAGATTACCGTAGAGTCTCTCATTCCTCAAAACTTGGCAGACTGCTCTAAGGTGGTCTAGGTGATCTGTTGGGGTCTTACTATAGATCAGGATGTCATCAAAATAGACCACCACAAATTTTCCTATGAAAGCTCTAAGTACCTGGATCATAATTCTCATGAAAGTACTAGGGGCATTGGACAACCCAAAAGGCATAACAACCCATTCATAAAGACCATCCTTAGTTTTGAAAGCAGTTTTCCATTCATCCCCGGGTCTAATCCTAACCTGATGATAGCCGCTTTTGAGATCAATCTTAGAAAAAAACCATTGCACCAGCCATCATATCAAGCATGTCATCTAGTCTAGGATGGGAAACCTATACTTGATTGTAATTTTATTGATGGCACGACTGTCACACATCCTCCACGTGCCATCTTTCTTTGGGGTCAGTAAGGCTGGGACTGCACAAGGGCTAAGACTTTCTCTAATAAACCCCTTCCTCATAATTCTCCAACCTGCTTTTGCAGTTCTCATGCTCAGATGGATTCATCCTGTAATGGGGCAAGTTGGGCAAAGTTGCTCCTGGGATTAGATCTATGGCATGCTGGATATCCCTAAGAGGTGGAAGGTGGTCTGGCAAATCCTCGGAAAGACATCCTCAAATTCTTTTAACACAGGTTTAACTTCTTGAGGAGGCTCTGAGGGTTCCGAAGTTCTAAGCTCCTTAGCAGTCAACATCCAGATGGGTGAACCACTATGAATTTCTTGTTCTAGATCCTTAGCACTGATTAGGTTCACTCCAGTTTTCATCTCCTTAACCTTACCAGCTCCTTTAGTTACCTTGTCCTTAGGGGGAACGGAATGGATCGTAATCTTCTTCCCATTGAAACTAAAGACACGGTATTGGATTTTCCTAAGAGGGTGGCATCATGATCATACAACCAAGGTCTTCCGAGAATTATACTGCTCACCCCCATGGGTAAGACATCGCACCAAATCTTTTCGTGATAAGATTGCATTTGGATTTGGACTTGACATCTAGACTGGATGGGTATGGAGGTAGAATCTACCCAAGAAACCTTATAGGGGTTGGGATGGGGAACTGGGATTAAGCCTAACATCTTGACAGTGCTAGTAGAGATGGCATTTACACAGCTCCCACTATCTATGATGATCTTACATACCTTATCCCCTAATTTAAGAAAAGTCTGTAGGATGTTAGTCCTACGCCAATCCTCTTGAACTAGATTCTGGGATAGGATGCATCTTACAACTCCTAATTGGTCAGATTCATTGGGTTCCTCCTCTCCTTCATACTCCTCAACCAAATTCATTCCGGCCTCATAAACTTCTTCTTCTCTTTCACTCACTGGGCTCGGAATTATCATTCTTCTCTCCTCTCTCTTCTATGTAAAGGATCTCCGTGGGCACTGGCTAGCAACATGACCTACCTTATGACACTTGAAACAGGCTATGGAAGTACACTGACTAGAAATGTGACCTGGTTTCTGACACTTAAAACAGGTGATATTTGAACTAGGGGTTCTCTGGGTGTCAGGTGCCTTACCTTTGTCCATGGGCCTAGGGGTAGAAGTACCCATGAAAAGGTTACTAGGGATAACTGGACTAGGTCCATTCCTTGCGATTGGGGCACTAACCCTAGAAGGTATAGGTCCTCTCTGAAATTTCTCAGTGTTCAGTGCAATCTGGTAGGCTTGGTCTAGATCAGTAACCTCTCTCAGAAATAGTTCTCTCTTGATATCTTCCCTCAGTCCAGCCCTAAATCTAGACAAAGTGACTTCGTGGGCTTCACTCACATCACATCTCATTAGGTATTCATCAAAAGTAGTTATGTAGTCTGAGACAGATCGGTTTCCTTGTTTCAGGTTTTGCCATTGGTCTAACAGGTTTTGCTGGTATGAAATGGTAGGTATTTATCTCTCAGTTTTTCTTTCATACCCTGCCAAGTGGTTATGGCTCACATTCCGTCTCCTAGTGGTTAGCTCAATGTTCCCCCAGTATAACCTAGCTTGACGCACTAATTTCATCTTGGCAAACTTGTATTTCCTCTCCTCAGACATAGCACCACTCAAAGTATTGATCCATCTCACCCTCCCATCAGAATACACCTTAGGGTTCAGACTACCATCAAAAGTGGGTGCTTCTAATTTGATGTTCCTGATGACCTATCACTCTATCTTCAGGCTCTGGGTCAGGCCTCCTATGATTAGGTTCAGGATCTCTATAAAAGGCCTTCTAGGCTCCTGATGTGGGTGAGGCTGAGGCACATTAAAATCGGGTCAGGAGTCCAATTCCGATGTCTAGGTTCTTCAAGTACTTGGACTCGGTCCCTAAGTTGGGTAAGATCCTCATGAATTTGTGCGCTAAACTGGGCCACAGTGTTTGTCATATCCTGATTCATTTTAGCCATACTTTCAGTAGAGTTCTGATCATGGCCTCTAAATCAGGTTGGGTTTGACCAGGTTGATATGGCACTCCGTTTCTGGTAGACATGATGATTCAAGCAAGCACACAAAATGAGACTAGACTAAATCGACTACTGGATCACTAGACCTAGAGTCCAAACTAGATGCCCAATCAGAGTGGCAAGCTAGCCTGTAGTAACTCAGGACTCAGCCAGGCAGGTGTAAGGGGAGTTTTAGGCCCTGATCGCCAATCCTAGACACCAATCAGTGATTGGCCAGGTAGGCGGACCAGCACACAAGCCCTTCGGGACGTAGTCCCTGAACCACCGTTCTAGACACTGAGTGCTAAGCATACACAGAATACTCAGCAAACTGACTCAACACTAGCCTAGACCCGACCAATTGATGTCCCTAGCCCACTAGGGCAAATAGGTCTAACTGATTTTAAATTAGGTCTAGGTTCGAATGATTGGATGGTGGTTTTGGGCTAAGGAGAGGTAATCACTCCTCCCCTTATCTTAGATGCTCAATTGCCCTAAGTAAATTATGAGATGATCACTCCAAAAAAGATTGAATTGCAGAATACAAAAAAATAGAGTTGCTGTATTTTAATTCTCAGAATTTTACCGAAACCAATAAATCGCAAAAAAATTATGGAAAATAGGTTCAATTATAATGGTTTTCAACGAAGTAAAAATGATGCAATTCGGAGTTTTATGCAAGGAGAAATAATTCAGACACCAGGAAATTACGGGATGCAACTAGATTGTCTTCCCCGTTTATAATCCCTGCTACGAAGTTATAACCCAATGGATCCCCTACACGCCCTAGGAACACCCTTGGAATGGGAGGAGGAGGCTTGCGCCTCGCTTAGTTCCTAGACCGGACGTCCTGGGGAGTCTACTTCGAGACAGACAAAATAAAAAGAGATCAATCAAGCAAGCAAGCAAATCAGAAACCCTAGACTGGGCTCTGATACCAAAAATGATGCAGAACAATAAGGGATGTGATGCGGAAGTAAATTAAGATTAACTAATTTTTTTGTTGTTTTTTATAGGTTTGTAGAAGTTGGCTTCAAATCAAAGAAAATTAACCTACATTGAAAGATACTAATATGATAATTGAAAGCACAATTTTAAGGAAACTAAATTATCAGAGTAGTTTAGAAGCAACGGATCGCTGGGGGTTGAGAAACTCCCAGACCTAGGTTTCACTCTCGACTTTCAACAACAAAACAAAATAAAGAGAAGGGAAGGTTTATCTAACCAGACAATGATCTTCACAGATTTTGGTGGAAGAACTCTCCGAGCAGATTGTTGGATCCTCGGATTCGGATATCTTCGTAATGGATCCTCCAATACTGGTCCTTTGGCGGGTTGGCTTCTCCGAACTCAAGATCTGGAAGAGAAGAAAAACATTGATGGAATCAGAGAGTCAAGGAAAAGATTTACCAGATTGATGAACTTGAAGATCGAAATTGCTGAAAACTGGATTCTCCTGGATGCTGATGTGATTTTCCTGGAACTTGCTCTGGATCTGAAGTAGCCGGACTGGATCTGGATGAAGGTGGACGGCCTGGACTTGTAGAGAGAGAGAGGCCATGGGAGATGGATGGATCTAGGGTTTGGTGGATGGAAATAATGAAAGGTGGCTAGGGTTTTGGAATTTCAAGTGGCTAACCTAGGGTTTTGGATAAAGATGGAGATCTCTCACCTCCTCAAGCTCCAATGGAACCCGGATTACCCCCTCATGGAGCTCAACACTTAGAATAGTGCGGAAGAAGAGAACCTAGGTCACTCAACACAAGAGAATAGCAAAAATAATTTTTCTTCATTGATTTCTTAAAGTTACAAAGAGGGGTCTTTATATAGACCTAAAATTTTCTCCTAGCTTGTACAAATTTCCATGTGGACTAACCTCTTCCAACCCTAGATTAGGTAGAAAATCCTCTCCCTTGCCGACCAAGAGTCCAAAAAAAATTGGGACGGCCATAGGAATTGTTTTGGAACTTTATGGCACCTCCTTTGGAGTTGGATTTGGATTTGGAGTCCTCTCTTCTTATGGTATTTCTTCTTTTCTCCACTCCAAGTAAGCTCTTTGATTTTGATTTGAACTTCAATTAGGAGTAGGTTGGATGTCCTTCTTTGATTTCTTCTCAAGAGAAGTTTTCTTCCTTCTTTGCTTAGGTAAATTAGGCAGGTGTGGGCGCCTCCTTTAATTTAGCCTCCAATTTGATTTTTTCTTCTTTGGATGTGGGGACCATGACACTGGGATGCCTCTATGGCACCTCCTGGACTCTGGCGTGTGCTCGGAGTGTGGCTGGGCGTGTGGCTTGGAGTGTGGCCTCCACTTGCTTGAACCTTGAGTTGATTGGAAGAGAAATGTGGCACATTTTGGACCAAATTGAAACCACATTGGGACTTGCACCGAGTCAACATGACTAAACAAATTTTAAATGGTGACTCAAGAATAAATAAAATAAATAAACTGGTTGACCAGGTCAACCTTTATTACAAACCCTAATTTCTCGGGCAATGTCAATCAGAGATCCAAATGGAGCTCTGAAGTCTTCTTCTGAGTCTGGTGCCGCACCACGGTCGACCTCCGGTCCCGCTCCATCATTGCCGTCCGGATCCCTCGGGCGAAAAACGAGGCCGCGCGCGCGCGGAACTAAGGTCGGTGCGCTCTTGGTCCGGTCGACCTCCCGGTCCCGCTCCATTGGCCCCGTCCGGATCTTCGGGCAAAAAATACGGCCGCGCGTGCGCGGAACCAAGGTCGTTGTGCGATGGTCCGGTCGACCTCCCGGTCCCGCTCCATCACTCCGTCCGGATCCTTCGGTGAAATAGCGGTGCGCGTGCGTGGGAACCAAGTTCGGTGTGCGATGGTCCGGTCGACCTCCCGGTCCCGCTCCATCGCTCCGTCCGAATCCCTCGGGCGAAATCGCGGCCGCGCGCGCGAGCGATCCAAGGTCGGTTTTCGATTGGTCCGGTCGACCTCCCGTTCCCGGTCCATCATCGCCATCCAAAACCCTCGGGCGAAAAATGCGGCCGCATGCGCGCGGAATCAAGTCGGTTCGCTCTTTGGTCCAGTCGACCTCTGGTCCCGCTCCATCACCGCCGTCCGGATCC
>CM038049.1:124031337-124038837 GCA_021397845.1 Areca catechu
TTTTGGCAATTCTGGCCCCTTAAGACACTCTTGTCTTAAGAATAAGCCCTTGTCCTAAAATGAGACAAGGCTTGTCTTGGAGGGAGAAGAAAATTAAGACAAAGTTGTCTTAATGTAAGAAGAAAAAAAGGCGCCTTCTTCCTTTACCGTCGGAGAGTTTCTCTCTCTGACTCTCCTTCTGTTCTGAGATTCGACAGAGCCTAGGCTCTGTAAAGGAATCAAAGAAGAAAGAGAGGAGGGGGAAACAGTCTTCTGGAGAGGGAGAAGGAAAGAGAAGCAAGGCTTCGCCGTAGAAAATCTGGAATTAATTTTTTTACGGTGAAGCCTTCTTCTTAAATAGGCGACAGAGAGGCGCCTTCTCCTTCTGAAAAATCCTCTCACGTCCCTCTCTCCCTTCTCACGTCTCTCTCTTAATCTCACAGCCCTTGGGATTAATCTCACGGCCTTTGGGATTAATCTCACGGCCTTTGAGATGGACAGACGCGAAGAGGGATCGAGAAAAAAACTCAGAAGGGCGCGCGCAGAAAAAGAGTCGCGCCCCTTCGGTGTTTTTTTTTCTTTCTTTTCACCGTAATTCCCATTTTGAAGAGTCCACGCCTAGGTGGACTCTGATCCACGCCTTATCAGCCAAAAGACGCCGTTCCCTTCTTTCTTTTTCACGCAAAAACGCGATTTGGAGAGAGTCCACGCGCGCGTGTGGACTCTTCTCCTTGCGCGCCGCGCGTGGGAAGAGAAGGGGAGGGGTTTTAGGCGATGTGGGAAAGGGGTTTAGCCTCTTAGGTTAGCCCAATTGCTAGCCTATTGTTAGCCCAACATTTTAAATCTTCAATAGATTCAAACCGGAATGAATTTGGATCTAAAAAGACCAAATCGGAACCCTAACTCGAATCCGATTCAAGTAGAAGTCATGGTTTGCAACACATGCTAGTGTGTTTCATCTGCAAACGAGATTTAATTCCAAATTAAATCCTTGATTATCTTTCCTAAGTGTGTGACCCATTGGGTTCCATACTTAGCCAGCAGTGGGTCCGAGTGCAAGTTGACCTAATCTGATCAGAACTCATTCTAATCGATTTAGGTCAAATCGAGCTAACTCGAGTCAGTCAATTAGGACTCCTCCTAATTAGTGATCCAATTAAACCATTTAATTTGATCAACCCACAAGACAAGATTGACGTCTAGCAACGTGTCATGTCTACCCGGAAGATATGGAAATTCTGGTGTAATTCCAAAACTACCCTTCAGTGGAAAGTTCCCGTACAATTCGATCCTTCAATCATCTTGCATCCCGAATATAACTATGGATATGGAATCATGTCAAATCCAGTTTATACTCATTCCCAGCTCAGTCATACACTAATGATTCAATTAATTCGATATTAGAAATCATTTCTAATATCTATACTTTGATCAAAGATTTCCTGAATCATCATCTGACCTAATTTGGCTGGATGCAATCTCCTCCTACTAGGAGTGATCAATTCCTTGTTGACCTACTCATTACCTTCATATACAATTCACCATACCCAGCATCAACCTCGTGCATGACCTAGTGTCATGATTGAGATTGAACCAAAGCATGGGTTCATGTACATAAGGTATTATGGCAGTCTCAGGTCATAGGACTACTTGCACAACTCCCACTATGTGAAACATCTATTGACATGCAGCTAAGGCTCCATTAGATGTTCTCAAACTGGATCTATTCAGTGAACTCATTCACTAATGAGCACCCACATCCTTGTATTAGTGTCCTACACAAATGACTGTGAGAGCAGTCACCGTTTTCAGCATACATAGGATGTGCCAGTCTTACCGGAAAAACCCTGATCCCCACTCAGGGTTCCTATGACTAGGAATATTCTAGATTAGGGTTTTAAGGCCTTAGATCTCACTGGTATGATCTCATCATAGCCCTTCAAACCATAGCCCTAATCTATGGGTTTCATCATATAATGACACAGCGAATGATGAAAAAATTATTGCCTTTATAATTTGTCAATTTACAATGGTCTGGGAGATACAGATATTGGCTTATAGGGCATAATCCTTTCAATCTCCCACTTGCACTAAAGCCAATCGCTCTTATTCTTTAACCCCATACAATCGAGGTGGCGATCAAACTCCCGCTGTGGTAGAGCCTTAGTGAACGGGTCTGCTATGTTGTTCTTTGTATCTACTCTATTGATGCAGACTTCTTGTCTTTCGATTATCTCTCGGACAAGATGGAAGCGTCTCAGAATGTGCTTGGACTTGTGATGGGCTCTCGGTTCCTTAGCTTGAGCAACTGCTCCAGTGTTATCACAATAGAGTGGCACCGGGTTCTCAATCTCAGGAACTACTCCCAACTCTGTGATGAATTTCTTCATCCAGACAGCTTCCTTGGCGGCTTCACTGACAGCTATGTACTCTGCCTCGGTAGTTGAGTCAGCTACAGTCTGCTGTTTAGTGCTCTTCCAACTTACTGCTCCACCATTCAAGGTAAAGACATACCCTGAAATGGATTTACTATCATCTGGGTCTGATTGAAAACTAGAGTCTGAATAGGCTTCTAGTTTAAGATCAGATCCTCCGTATATAAGAAAATATCCTTAGTCCTTCTCAGGTACTTAAGAATATTTTCACAGCCTTCCAGTGATCCTCTCCTGGATCAGCCTGAAATCTACTAGCTACACCCAAGGCATATGCCACATCAGCCTGGTACATAACATAGCATACATAATCGACCCTATAGCCGAAGCATAAGGTATAGAACTCATTCTTTTTCTTTCTGTGGTGTCTAGGAGACATCCTCTTAGAAAGACGTATGCCATGACCAATAGGTAAGTAATCTCTTTTACTTTCCTCCATGCTAAATCTCTTTAGCACCTGGTCAATGTACCTAGACTGGGACAAGCCAAGCATCCTTCTTGATCTATCTCTATAGATCTTTATACCCAGTATATAGGATGCTTCTCCCAAGTCTTTCATGGAAAACTGTTTCGATAACCACACGACTTTGGATTGTAACATTGGGATATCATTCCCAATAATAAGTATATCATCAACATATAGAACTAAGAAAACTATGGCACTCCCACTAGTCTTCTTGTACACACAAGGTTCATCCTCATTTTTGAAAAAATCAAATTCTTTGACTGTTTTATCAAATCGGATGTTCCAACTCCTGGAGCTTGCTTTAATCCATAAATGGATTTCTTTAGCCTACATACCTGATTAGGTTTAGTTTCCAAGACAAAACCTTCTGGTTGTGACATATAAACCCCTCTTCCTCAAGGAAACCATTGAGGAATGCAGTTTTTACATCCATTTGCCAGATCTCATAATCATGATATGCTGCTATAGCAAGCATAATCCGAATGGATTTGAGCATGGCAACAGGGGAAAATGTTTCATCATAATCTATTCCCTGTTTTTGTCTGAAACCCTTAGCCACCAATCTGGCTTTATAAGTTTCAACTTGGCCATCTGCCCCAATCTTCCTTTTATAGACCCATTTACACCCAATAGGGTTAATACCCTCTGGTGCATCAACCAAAGACCATACTTGGTTGACATACATGGAGTCCATCTCGGATCTCATGGCTTCCAGCCATTTGTCTGAGTCTCTACTCATGACTGCTTCCGTATAGGTTAGAGGCTCATCATTTTGAATGATTTGGGCTTCATTATTTTTAATTATGAACCCATACCTCTCAGGTGCCTGTCGCACCCTATCAGACCTACGGATAGGAGTGTGTTCAGGTTCTATATAACTATGTTGTTACTTGACTGAGAAGTGTCTATTTGTTGAATCTCATTAAGTTCGATATTTCTACCAGTGCCCTTTTGTAGGATAAATTCCTTTTCCATAAAAGTGGCATGCCTACTGACCAAAACCTTTTGTTCAGTAGGGTGGTAGAACACATATCCTATACTATCTCTAGGATATCCGATAAATAGACATTTGTCTGCTCTAGCATCTAGTTTATGTCCAAAATTCCTTTTTACATAGGTGGACATCCCCATATCTAATATACTTAAGATTGGGCTTCTTACTTCTCCATAATTCATATGGAGTGCTAGATACAGTTTTAGATGGTACTCTATTCAAGATATGAGTTGCTGTTTCCAAAGCATATCCCCAGAAAGAAAAAGGTAACTCCGTGAAGCACATCATGGACCGTACCATATCCAATAAAGTACGATTCCTCCTTTCAGCAACACCATTTAATTGTGGTGTGTAAGGAGGAGTCCATTCAGAGATGATCCCCTTATCTTTAAGGTGATCAAGAAACTCAGTGGATAAGTATTCACCTCCTCTATCTGATCGGAGGATCTTTATACTTTTTCCTGTCTGTTTCTCTACCATACTTTGATACTCTAAGAATTTTTCAAAAGCATCGGACTTATGTTTCATTAGATACACAAATCCATACCTTGAAAATCATCAGTAAATGTGATGAAGTATGAGTATCCACCATAGGCTTGAGTTGTCATAGGCCCACATACATCTGTGTGTATGAGTCCTAATAACTCTTTTGTCCTTTCTCCATGTCCACTAAATGGAGTCTTGGTCATCTTACCCATGAGACATGATTCACAAGTTCCTAATGACTCATAGTCATAAGGATCAAAGAAATTTTCTTTGTACAACTTGTTAATCCTAGTCTCACTAATATGTCCAAGTCGACAATGCCAAAGTAAGGTATTGTTAACATCATCTCTTTTCCGTTTGTTAGAACATGAAAACATTGTCATTAGTGGAAAGAGTTAAGAGACCATTGCAGAATATGCCATAACATATAATTTCATTAGATAAAGAAATTGAGCAGCCACTACTCATTACATTCATAGTATATCCTTGTTTAAGTAACAAGGGTACAGATATGATATTTCTAATGATTTTGGCATATAGTAACAATTCCTTAGCTCCAAGATCTTCCCTGAAGGTAACTTCAAAACATAAGTCCCTACAGCTTCTGCTTGGATGGGGTCCCCTCCAGCACCGTAGAGCTCAAAGTTACCTTCCTTCAATACTTTAAGCCCCTGAAGTCCCTGCAATGATTTGCAGATGTTATGACCACAGGCGGTATCCAACACCCAAGTATTTGAAATGGAAGAATCCAATGACAAAATAGTATGAACTTCTTTCATACCTTTTGGTGCCTCTGATGCACCAGGCTTCAAACTTGCAAGGTAAACCTTGCAGTTTCTTTTCCAATGACCCGGCTTGCCACAATGAAAGCAGGTCATCTGTCCGGAGGCCTTCTTTCCTTTCTTCTTCTTAATGCCCCTTTTGGGATTCATCCTCTTATTGGAACCCCTTTTGCCTGTCTTCTTCTTATCCATAAGAAGAACTGGAGCCTTATTTTTCTTTACATGGCTCTCTGCTGTTTTCAACATATTCAACAGCTCAGGCAAGGAAGAATTAAGTTTGTTCATATGGTAATTAAGAACAAACTGTGAAAATGACTCTGGGAGTGATTGCAAGATCAAGTCTTGATTCAACTCCCCATCCATTACAAAGCCTAATTGACCTAATCGAGTGATTAGATCAATTATCTTTAATACATGGTCTTGTACTGATGTACCTTCTGTCATCCTTGCACGGAACAACTGCTTAGATATTTCATATCTAGCAGTTCTACTGTGTTCTCCATAAAGCTCTTTTAAATTTAGCAGTATGGAGTTAGTATCCATGCTATCATGCTGCCTCTGCAACTCGTTAGTCATAGAGGCAAGCATAACACATTTGACAGTAAGTGAGTCATTTTGCCACATATTATATGTGGTCTTCTCCTCTTGCGAGGCATCTTCCCTTGGTGGTTCCAAAATCGGGGTATCAAGAATATAGGAAATTCTTTCTTGACTGAGTACTATTTTCAAATTTCTCAGCCAATCAACATAATTAGGCCCAGTCAATTTGTTGGCATCTAAAATACTACGGAGTGAGAGTGAAGAGGCCATTTATCTACATTTAAACAAAGAATGAAAACATAAGCAAACAACCATGAAATGACAATACATAATTAAATTAGGACTTTAATTTAATTATGTCTCCCACTATTTTATCGAGCATCATAACCCTCTATACGATGATCGAGAAAACCTTAATTGATCTTTCTTAGTGGGGTTGAGATCCCAATCCCTCATAAAAGACCTTGTGTGTACACAACAAATCTTATATAAGTTCATAGGTAGGAAAACTCTTTCCAATTGTAACCTGTACAATTCTCAACTTATCTCGGCCTCTAAAATATTAATAGCCTTGTGTATACACAACAAACTATAATATTTTAGTTAAGTAAGACCCTTCATAACCATATAGTCATGACTTTAATAGTAATACCCTTGTGTGTACACAACAAAATATTACTTTAAATCATGCCATAAACAAATAATTGTATTAGGCCAAAAATTGTGTTAGTCACCATATTAGGTCTTGTGTGTACACAACAAACCTAGTATAGATCATAACACAATGATGACCTATCATGAAGGAAGGCCAATAATAGTATTTTAACACCAATGTTAGTCAAGAATTAAATCAATCAGATCGGCCAGGCTAGTGGAAGAGATGTGGGGGTCCCCCCGTTGCTTTCCTAGACACCAATTTAAAATTGGCCAGGTCAGTCAACGGAACCAATTAAAAACCACGATTCCCTTTACCTTCCCAGAACCACCTTTCTAGACACCGAAATGACTAATTATCCATCATGACTAATAATGCTTATCGGTTAACTATACTACCACTTAATATAATTTTAAGAGGGGTTCATGCAATGCCAGCACATTCAATTAAAAGCTATCACATATATTAATACATGCTTTAAACTAAGCAAATATGTGAAAAGTGTGCCATCATACTAGGACAACCATTTACCACATAATGGATACACCATTATGCCAGGGCAACCTTATTTCAGTATGATGGCTCCAGGGCTAATCATATCTCTAAGACAATTAGGGTTTCAGTGGAAACCCTAACTGGTGGCAATCATCAAACTCATGTTCAATCAAAGACATGCACTGTGCATCAATATAAAAACTTTAACATGATACTACATCATGAATTGAACTTCATAAGTTTTAATCCTAATAAGGATGCTCTGATACCACTGTAGGGTTCGGGAACCAGTGCGGAAGTGTGGATTTCAAAAACTTTATGAAATCAGGTCCGAACCCTAATCCCAAATCTCCTTATTAGCAATTAAAACTTATGACTACATGCATGTCCAAATTTAAACATAGTTTAGATACTAACCTCAGATCGCTATATCCAATCTGATGTAGAAATAAACTCCAAATGGAGTAACCTTTTGAACACACCAGGCGTCCACTTGTCCGCCCTCCGATGGTGATCCACACGGGCAGATGATCAAGATAGTGACTCCTCAATTGGGTTCCTTCCAATCAAGTTCTACCCCAAGAACTTGATATATGGGCTATTGGCTAGGACACCTCTAGCCAAACAGGGACTAAAACTTTCTCTCTTACCCTTCTCCTAGTTTTTTGGCA
>CM038049.1:124043837-124056337 GCA_021397845.1 Areca catechu
CGAGCGCGCGCGAGTCGTGGCACTAGCGCGCGCGCGTCGTGGCACGGCACGCGCGGGTCACCGGCGCTCGCGCGCGGGCCATGGCACGGAAGCACGCGGGTCACGGCGCTGCCATGCGCAGGGCGACGGCGCGCGCGCGGGTCATGGCGCCGCCGGGCGCGAGGCACCGGGCACGCACAAGGCACGGCGGGCTCGAGAGCGCGCGGGTCATGGCACGGGCGTGCGCGGGTCAGGCGCTGCCATGCGCAGGGCAACGGGAGCACGCGCACGCGGGTCGTGGCACGGGCGTGCGCGGGTCATGCCACCGCCGGGTGCGCACAAGGGCACTGCGGGCTCGGGCACGTGCGGGGTCATGGCACGGGCATGCGTGGGTCACCAGGCGCGTGCAGGCACGGGTCACGGCACGGGCGGGCGCGGGTCACGGAGCTGCCGTGCACAAGTCAACGGGCGCGTGCCACGGCGCGGGCGTGCACGGGTCACGGCACCGTCGGGCACAAGGCAACGTGCGCGGGTCACGGCACTGGCATGCGCGGGCCACGGCACGGGCGTGCGCGGGTCACGGAGCAGCCGGGAGTGGGATGCCCGGCACGCGCGGGGGTCGCGGCGCGGGCTTGCATGGGTCACCGGGCGCGCGCGCGGGCCACGGCACTGGCATGCACGAGTCATGGCGCTTCCGGCGCGGGTCACGGCACGGGAGTGTGTGGGTCACCGGGCGCGCGCGCGGGTCACGGCGCCGCCGGGCGCGCACGCGCGGGTCATGGCACGGGCGCGCGCGGGTCACGGGGCCGCCTGGAGCGTGTCAACCGGCGTGCGCGCGGGTCGTGGCACGGGCTTGCACGGGTCACGGCGCTGCCGGGCGCGAGGAGCCGGGCGCGGGCCATGGCACGGGCGGGCGCAAGGCATGCACGGGTCATGCCAAGGGCGTGCGCCGGTCATGGCACGGGCGGGTGCGAGGCACCGAGCTCGTACGAGGGCACGGCGCCTGCCGGTCCTGGCACGGCGCACGCTGGTCATGGCACGGGCCGGTGCATAGAACCAGGCGGGCGCGCGGGTCTTGGCACGGGCGTGAGCGGGTCACAGCACCGCCGGGCACGGGCACCGTGTCAGGGCCATGTGCAAAGCACTTTGCTTGGCTATGGCCTCTGACACGGTCTTTGTACATATCTTACAATAAGATGTCTTGAACAACTACTGCTAGGACATATTTCCCTTGTTTAGCCTAGTTTTGGGGGATTTTCCTTTGTCGGGGCTTCTTGCGATGAACTGGAAAAATGCAAGTCTCCTCGATACCTTGGAACCCCCGGGGTGGGATTTGGCGGGATGCCCCGCATGTATAGTATCGGGAGGGTGAGCGAGAACAATTGTGGGCCGGTTTCCTAGGGGATTCTAGCGGTTCATCATTGCCTCCTCTACCTTCTGAGCCCTTAGGATAGGTTCAGTGGTAGTTGCATTTTGCTTGTGATCTCTCCATTTACATCAATGAAAACACTGGTTTTGCCTTTGTGCATTTGAGTGTGTTTCCTTGCCATTTTCTCGTTGTCTCTTGTGTTTGCCTTGGTTGCGGCACCATATTTCTGTCGCTAGCACGTATTGGCTGGTTTCATTTTGCAGGGCATTTTGGAGCGCCGCACGGGTTTAACCTAAGCAAAAACTAACCCCGTGACAAGTGGTATCAGAGCCAATTTGTCTGTGGACATTAGCGCAACGCACATGGGTCGCAGGAACGAGGGAGAGACGAGCGGGATGGTTCGTGATGAGGCGACGGTTGCCTTACCAGTCCCGACAGATGTACAAGCTGATAATGCAAAGCCACGAAGCCACAAGGAGCGGATGTCCATGTTGGAGGTGTAGTTGGCCCAAATGGAGGAGAGCATGGCTCATCTATTCTCAATGGTGGACCGTGTTGCAAACTTGGAGTTGAGTCAGGAGCAACTTGTGGAGACTGTGGATAATCTCAGTGACAATACTAAAGAGTCTGTCACGCTCTTACGGGAGCAACTAGATGATCTGACCACCAGGGTTGTAGTGTTGACTCTGGCAGTGGGTAACATGCCAACTCCAGGTGTTGTGGAAGGCGGGACAAGCCGGATGAGAGCACCAGAACCTAGAAGTTACAATGGAGCTCGTGATGCAAAGGAGTTGGAGAACTTCTTGTTTGATGTCGAGCAGTACTTTCGGGTGGTGCGACCTGACTCCGAGGAGATGAAGGTCATCTTGGCTACCATGTACCTGACCGGGGATGCCAAACTATGGTGGCGAACTCGGTATGAGGATATGCAGGCGGGTCGATGCATCATTGCCAACTGGGAGGACCTAAAGAGGGAGATCAAGGCTCAGTTTTTGCCAGAAAATGTGGACTTTATTGCTCGGCGAAACTTGAGGCATCTCCATCATACAGGAACTGTGCGAGAATATGTGAAGCAGTTCTCTGCACTGATGCTGGACATTAGGGATATGTCCGAGAAAGACAAGCTATTTCACTTCTTGGAAGGTTTGAAGCCATGGGCCCAGCAGGAGTTGCAACGGAGGGGTGTCACCGACTTGGCATCTGCTCAAGCTGCAGCTGAGCGCTTGACAGATTTTCTCCCCTCTGACCACCAGAAGAAGAAGGCAATGAATACCTCCAAGAATCCAAAGCTGTCAAGAGGAAAGGGTGTGGAGAATGAGAAGAAGAAAGACCTTAAAGCTAAGGGCCAGAACCATCAAGGACCCCAAAGTCTGGGTGCTTTCTATGTGGAGGGCCACACATGGTGAAGAACTGTCCCCAGAAACAGGCTCTTAATGCCTTGCAAGCCAGTGTGCAGCGGAGCCAAGTTAAACCGGAAGACCTTAGCAGTGATAGTGAGGAGGAACCGGTTAAGGATCCTAGGATGGGTGCCCTCAGGCTACTTAATGCTATTAAGGGTCAAGTGGGGGAGCAGTTCAAGCCATCCAAGCTACAACCGCTAAAGCAGCAGCGGCGGTCGAAGCCACACCAAACTCACCAACATGCTAGTCAGCGAACCAATGAACTCATGTATGTGCAGGTAGAGCTCAATGGTCATGTAACCCAAGCTATGGTGGATACTGGGGCAACCCAAAATTTTGTTGCTGATCGGGAGGCCACTCGCCTTGGATTGAAGCTGGAAGGAGATTCTAGTAGAATGAAGGCGGTGAACTCGAAAGCTCAGCCCATTATTGGACTTGCAAGGGAGGTGCCAATGCAAGTCGGAACTTGGTATGGAAAAGCCAATTTCATGGCTGTACCGCTAGATGATTTCCAGGTGATTTTGGGTATGGAGTTCCTTCAAGCAACTAGGGTGGTCCCAATGCCATTTCTTGATGCACTATGCATGATGGGGGATGAGTCCCCTTGTGTTGTCCCTGTTGCTCGGCGGACTCAAGAAGGAATACAGCATATATCTTCGCTTCAGCTGAAGAGGGGAATGAAGAAAGGAGAGTTAACCTATGTGGCTGCTGTAAAGCTAGAGTCAGAAGCCAAAGACATGGGTCCTCTGCCTCCTGGGGTCGCTAAAGTCCTCCAGGATTTTGAAGATGTAATGCCTCCCGAGTTGCCGAAGACTTTGCCACCGCGGCGGGCGGTGGACCACAAAATTGAGCTGGAGGTGGGCACTAAGCCTCCTGCTCGTCCACCTTATCGTATGGCCCCATCGGAGCTTGCAGAACTCAGGAAACAGCTTGATGAGCTGCTAAAGGGAGGACTCATTCGTAGCTCAAAGGCCCCTTTTGGAGCCCCAGTTCTCTTTCAGAAGAAACATGATGGGAGTCTCCGACTATGTGTGGATTATCGGGCCCTGAACAAGGTGACTGTGAAAAACAAGTATCCAATTCCTTTAATTGCAGACTTGTTTGATCAGCTGGGTGGAGCTCGGTATTTTTCCAAGCTGGATTTGAGATCTGGGTATTGGCAATGTGTGACAAGGTATGGGGCATTTGAATTTTTGGTGATGCCCTTCGGGTTGACTAATGCCCCAGCTACCTTTTGCACACTAATGAACCAGCTATTCCATGACTATCTTGACAAATTCGTGTGGTATATCTTGATGATATTGTCGTGTATAGTCAGACACTGGAGGACCATGAGAAGCACTTGCAGATCATCCTTCAAGTTCTACAGGAGAACTCCCTCTATGTGAAGAAGGAGAAGTGTTACTTTGCTCAGGAAGAGATTTTGTTCTTGGGACATCGTGTTGGTGGTGGCATGATCCGTTTGGACCAAGAGAAGGTCCAGGCTATACAAGAGTGGCGGACCCCTAATAAAGTGACAGAGTTGCGATCTTTCCTGGGGCTTGTTAACTACTATAGGCGGTTCATTTCAGGCTACTCTCATCGAGCTGCGCCACTAACAGAACTGTTGAAGAAGGATCAATCATGGGATTGGTCTTCGAAGTGCCAAGAAGCTTTCAAGGAGTTGAAAGCTGCTATAATGGAGGAGCCCGTGCTATGACTTCCAGATCATAACTTACCCTTCGAAGTCCATACTGATGCCTCAGACTTTGCTATTGGAGGAGTCCTTGTTCAGGAGGGTCATCCAGTGGCATTTGAAAGTCGAAAGCTGAATGACACAGAGAGGCGATACACTGTTCATGAGAAGGAGATGACAGCTGTGGTTCACTGTCTAAGGGTGTGGAGGCACTATCTCCTTGGGTCACGATTTGTGGTGCGGACCGATAATGTGGCCCTCAGCTACTTCCAAACACAAAAGAAGCTGTCTCCAAAACAGGCCCGCTGGCAGGACTTCTTGGCGGAGTTCGACATGACCTTGGAATATAAACCAGGACGTATGAACCAGGTGGCTGATGCCCTGAGCCGGAAGGCAGAGCTTGCCACTCTAAAGATGATGGAACAAGGGCAAGTCAGACAAGTGCAAGCAACTTTGCTGCCAAAAATTCGAGATGGACTGCTAAAGGATCCCACAGCTATCACTTTGAAGCAGCTCATTGATGAAGGGAAGGCACGGCGATTCTGGTCCGAAGATGGGCTCATTCTGACAAAAGGGCGTCGGGTATGTGCCTCGGGTGGACAACCTTAGAAGAGAACTATTGCGAGAATGCCATGACACTCTTTGGGCTGGTCACCCAGGAATGCACCGAACTCTTGCCCTCTTGGAGAGGGCATACTACTGGCCAAGGATGGGAGAGGATGTGGAAGATTATGTCCGGACGTGTCTCATTTGCCAACAGGACAAGGCGGAGCGAAGCAAGCCTGGTGGGCTCCTTGAACCTTTGCCTGTACCGGAGCGGCCATGGGAGAGCATCTCGATGGACTTCATCTCGAGCTTGCCAAAGGTGGGGAGTATGGGTCGATCCTAGTGGTGGTGGATCGATTCTCGAAGTATAGCATTTTCATCCCAGCACCCTTGCATTGTTCTGCGGAGGATGCAGCTCGACTCTTCTTGAAGCATGTGGTGAAGTATTGGGGTATCCCTCAGAACATTGTCAGTGACAGAGATTCCAGGTTCTTAGGGAGACTTTGGACTGGGTTTTTTAAGTTGTTGGGATCCAAATTGTACTTCTCTACTAGCCTCCATCCTCAAACAGACGGCCAGACAGAAAGAATAAATGCTCTTCTGGAGCAGTATCTGAGGCACTTTGTAAGTGCCAACCAAAGGGATTAGGTGAAGTTGATGGACATAGCCCAATTCTCCTATAATTTGCAACGGAGCTCTGCATCAAGCAAGAGCCCCTTTGAAATCATCACTGGACAGCAACCCTCCACTCCGCACACTATGGTTGTGGGGTATACTGGAAATAGCCCGTCAGCTTATTATCTGGCCAAGGAGTGGCATCGCAATGCTGAGATTGCACGGGCATATCTGGAGAAGGCTTCCAAGAAGATGAAGAAGTGGGCTGATAAAGGAAGGAGACCTCTAGACTTCAAGAGAGGCGACATGGTACTGGTTAAGCTCCAACCAGCCCAACTCCGGTTCTTTCGCAAGGTGCACAAAGGACTGGTTCGCAAGTATGAGGGTCCCTTCCCTATCATTGAAAGAGTAGGAAATGTCTCCTATCGGGTGCAACTTCCTGTATGGCTCAAGATACATCCAGTGCTTCATGGAAGTTGCATCAAACCATATCATGCCGATCTGGAGGATCCTAGGAGGAACATGTCAAACCGTCCAACCCCTACAATGGCCTCCTTAGAGCGACGGGTTGATAACATTTTGACAGATAGAGTCCATGTGTTACCTAATGGCACACAAGTGATTGAGTACTTGGTGCAGTGGAAAGGACTTCCCAAGTCAGAAGCAAGCTGGGAGCCAGAGGACTTGTTGCGACATGAAGAAGATCGGGTCGAAGCATACAAACAAAGCATGTCGACGAGGACGTCGACCTGATCAAGTGGGGGAGTCTGTCAGGGCCATGTGCAAAGCACTTTGCTTGGCTATGGCCTTTGACACGGTCTTTGTACATATCTTACAATAAGATGTCTTGAACAACTACTGCTAGGACATTTTTCCCTTGTTTAGCCTAGTTTTGGGGGATTTTCCTTGTGTCGGGGCTTCTAGCGATGAACTGGAAAAATGCAAGTCTCCTCGATACCTTAGAACCCCCGGGGTGGGATTTGGCGGGATGCCCCGCATGTATAGTATCGGGAGGGTGAGCGAGAACAATTGTGGGCCGGTTTCCTAGGGGATTCTTGCGGTTCATCGTTGCCTCCTCTACCTTCAGAGCCCTTAGGATAGGTTCAGTGGTAGTTGCATTTTGCTTGTGATCTCTCCATTTACATCAATGAAAACACTGGTTTTGCCTTTGTGCATTTGAGTGTGTTTCCTTGCCATTTTCTCGTTGTCTCTTGTTTTGCCTGGTTGCGGCACCATATTTCTGTCGCTAGCACGTATTGCTGGTTTCATTTTGCAGGGCATTTTGGAGCGCCGCACGGGTTTAACCTAAGCAAAACTAACCCCGTGACAACCGGGCGCGGGCGTGCACCGGTCGCGCACCGCCGGGCGCAAGGCCACGGCCGCGCGCAAGGGCGGGCATGCGCGGGTCGTGGCACCGGCGGGCGCAAGGCCCGGGCAGT
The DNA here is from genome assembly GCA_021397845.1 of Areca catechu. Lineage (NCBI taxonomy): Eukaryota > Viridiplantae > Streptophyta > Magnoliopsida > Arecales > Arecaceae > Areca > Areca catechu. Next base: position 124,050,861 of record CM038049.1, read on the forward strand.
GCGCGGGTCATGGCACCGCGGGGGCAAGGGGCTGGGCGCGGGGCGTGCACGGGTCATGGCACCGGCGGGCGCAAGGACCCGGGCGGTGCAAGGCGCGGGCGTGCACGGGTCACGGCGCTGCCGGGCACAAGGGGCAGCGCGCGGGGCGTGCACGGGTCATGGCACGGCGTGCGCGGGTCACCGGCGCGCGCGCGCGCCCGGGTCATGGCACGGGAGTGCACGGGTCACCGGGCGCGCTGCGCGCACGTGTCATGGCACGGGCGTGCGCGGGTCATGGTACGGGAGTGCACAGCTACCCACGCGCGCGCCCCGGTCATGGCACGGGCATGCGCGGGTCCTGGCATCGCCGGGCTCGAGTCCACGGGCGCGCGCAAGGGTGCGGCGTGCGCGGGGTCCTGGCACCGCCGGGCTCGAGTCCCAGGATCGCGCACTGGGCGCGGTCGTGCGCGGGTCCTGGCAGCGCCGGCTCGACCGGGCGCGGGGCACCGGGCGCGTGCACGGACGCGGGTCCTGGAAGCGACGGGCGCGGGGCACCGGGCGCGCGCACGGCGCGTGCGGGCGCGGGTCCTGGCAGCGTCGGGCGCGCGCACGGACGCGGGTCCTGGCAGCGACGGGCGCGGGGCACCGGGCGCGCGCACGGGCGCGGGCGGGCGCGCGTCCTGGCAGCGCCGGCGCGGGGCACCGGGCACGCGCACGGGCGCGGGCGATCGCGCGTCCTGGCAGTGCCGGGCGTGGGGCACCGGGCACGCGCACGGGCGGGCGCGGGCGGGCGCGGGTCCTGGCAGCGCGGGCACCGGCGCGCGCATGGCACGGGCGGGCGTGGGTCCTGGCAGCGCAGGGGCGGGGCAACGGCCGCGCGCAGGGCGCGGGCGGGCGCGGGGCACCGGGCGCTCGCACGGGCGCGGGGCACCGGGCGCGCGCACGGGCGCGGGGCCCGGGCGCGCGCGCGGGCGCGGGCGTGCGCGGGTCCTGGCAGCGCCGGGCACGGGGCAACGAGCGCGCGCACGGGCCGGGGCGCGGGTCCTGGCAGCGCCGGGCACGGGTCACGCGGGGCGCGCAAGGACGCGGGGTATGCCCCCGAATTGCAATGCTGCTCACGACCCAGAACCCCCGGGTGGACCTTGGCCGGATGCCCCACGCGGGTAGTAGGTTGGCAAGCCCCCTTGCGGGCGCGGGCGGGGCGCGGTCTTGGCTGCCCCGGATGCGCGTCCCGCGCGCGTCCAGGCCCTCCCCGCTTCTGCGACGTTGCTCGCGACCCTTGGGTACTCTCCGGGTATCTGTTTTGGATTTTCTGCTCGCGCGGCGCGCGCCAGGCCTCCATCGACTCGCATCCTGGCTGCTCTGTGATCGCGCCCGTGTCGTGCCCTTCGGGACTCGCGTCCTGTGCTATGTGGTTCCGAGTCCTGGCCGCCCTTTTGCCCCGCGCATGGTGTGCGCATCCTGGACATCCTGGACTCGCGGCCGGGGTGCGCTGGGTGCTCTCTCATGCTTGGGCCGTCCGTGACTCGGGTCCAACGACATTTGGGCGCGAGTCTTGGTCCTCCTTGCGTTCGCAAGCTAGCTTTTGTGCCTCGAACACCTCGGGATGCCCCTTCTACGCCCGCCCCTTCCGAGTGCCGGATCTTCGCGTGCCGCGCGTGCGCGGAACCATGGTCGGTGCCGTCCGGTCCGGTCGACGTCCCGTTCCTTCGGCTCTGTCCGGATCCTTCGGGCGAAAACGCGGCCGCGCGTGCGCGGAACCAAGGTCGGTGTCCTCCGGTCCGGTCGACCTCCCGGTCCCGCTCCTTCGGCTCCGTCCGGATCCTTCGGGCGAAAACGCGGCAGGGTGCGCGCGCGGAACCTAGGTCGGTGTGCGATGCTCCGGTCAACCTCCCGGTCCCGCTCCATCGGCTCCGTCCGGATCCTTCGGGCGAAAACGCGGTCGCGCGCGCGCGGAACAAGGTCGGTGTGCGATGGTCCGGTCGACCTCCTGGTCCCCCATTGCCTCGTCCGGATCCTTCGGGCGAAATCACGGCCGCGCGCGCGCGGAACCAAGGTCGTTGTGCGATGGTCCGGTCGACCTCCCGGTCCCGCTCCATCGCCTCCGTCCGGATCCTTCGGGCGAAATCGCGGCAGCGCGTGCGTGGAACCAATGTCGGTTTTCGATGGTTTGGTCGCCCTCCCTATCCCGTTCCATCGTCGCCGTCCGGATCCCTCGGGCGAAAAAACGCGGCCGCGGCATGCGCGCGCGGCGGAACCAAGGTCGATGCGCACTTTGGTCCGGTCGACCTCCCGGTCCCGCTCCATCGTCGCCGTCCGGATCCCTCGGGCGAAAAATGCGGCGGCGCGGCGCGGAACCAAGGTCGTTGTGCGATGGTCCGGTCGACCTCCGGTCCCACTCCATTGCCTCCGTCTGGATCCTTGGAGCGAAACTGCGGCCGCGCGCACGCGGAACCAAGGTCGGTGTGCGATGGTCCGGTTGACCTCCCGGTCCCGCTCCATCGCCTCCATCCGGATCCTTCGGGTGAAATCGTGGCCGCGGCGCGCGCTGAACCAATGTCGGTTTTCGATGGTTTGGTCGACCTCCATGGTCCCGCTCCATCGTCGCCGTCCGGATCCTCGGGCGAAAAATGCGGTCGCGCGCGCGTGGAACCAAGGTCGGTGCGCTCTTTGGTCCGGTCGACCTCCCGGTCCTGCTTCATCGACCCCGTCGGATCCTTCGAGCAAAAACGTGGCCGCGCGCGCGCGGAACCAAGGTCGTTGTGCGATGGTCCGGTCGACCTCCCGATCCCGCTCCATCGCCTACGTCCGCATCCTTCGGGCGAAATCGCGGCCGCGCGCGCGCGGAACCAAGGTCGGTGTGCGATGGTCCGGTGGACCTCCCGGTCCCGCTCCATCGTCACCGTCTGGATCCCTCGGGCGAAAAAATGCGGCCGCGCGCGCGCGGAACCAAGGTCGGTGCGCTCTTTGGTCCGGTCGACCTCCCGGTCCGCTCCATCGCCTCCGTCCGGATCCTTAGGGCGAAATCGTGGCCACGCGCGCGCGCAACCAAGGTCGGTGTGCGATGGTCCGGTCGACCTCCGGTCCCGCTCCATGTCGGTCGTCGGATCCCTCGGGCGAAATCGCGACCGCGCGCGCGCGGAACCAAGGTCGGTGTGCGATGGTCCGGTCGACCTCCGGTCCCGCTCCATCGTCGCCGTCGGATCCCTCGGGCGAAAAAAGCGGCCGCGCGCAGCGCGGAACCAAGGTCGGTGCGCTCTTTGGTCCGGTCGACCTCCGGTCCCACTCCATCGGCCCCGTCCAGATCCTTGGGCGAAAAACGAGGCCGCCCGCGCGCGGCGGAACCAAGGTCGTTGTGCGATGGTCCGGTCGACCTCACGGTCCCGCTCCATCGCCTCCGTCCGGATCCTTCGGGCGAAATCGCGGTCGTGCGCGCGCGGAACCAAGGTCGATGTGCGATGGTCCGGTCGACCTCCCGGTCTTGCTCCATCGTCACCATCCGGATCCCTCGGGCAAAAAACGTGGCCGCGCGCGCGCGGAACCAAGGTCGGTGCGCTCTTTGGTCCGGTCGACCTCCCGGTCCCGCTCCATCGGCCCCGTCGAATCCTTCGGGCAAAAAATGCGGGCCGCGCGCGCGCGGAACCAAGGTTGTGTGCGATGGTCCGGTCGACCTCCCGGTCCCGCTCCATCGCCTCCATCCGGATCCTTCGGGCGAAATCACGGCCGCGCGCGCGCGGAACCAAGGTCGGTGGCGATGGTCCGGTCGACCTCCGGTCCCGCTCCATCGTCGCCGTCCGGATCCCTCGGGCGAAAAATGCGGCAGAGCGCGCGCGCGGAACCAAGGTCGGTGCGCTCTTTGGTCCGGTCGACCTCCAGGTCACGCTCCATCGCCTCCGACGGATCCTTCGGGCGAAATCGCGGCCGCGCGCGCGTGGAACCAAGGTCGGTGTGCGATGTCCGATTGACCTCCCAGTCCCACTCCATCGTCGCCGTCCGGATCCCTCGGGCGAAATCGCGGCCGCACACGCACGGAACCTAGGTCGGTGTGCGATGCTCCGGTCGACCTCCCGGTCCCGCTCCATCGGCTCCGTCCGGATCCTTCGGGTGAAAACACGGCCGCGCGCGCGCGGAACCAAGGTTGGTTTTTGATGGTCCGGTCGACCTCCCGGTCCCGCTCCATCGGCCCCGTCCGGATCCCTCGGGCGAAATCACGACCGCTCGTGCGCGCGGAAACCAAGTTCGGTGTGTGATGGTCAGGTCGACCTCCCGGTCCTGCTCCATCGCCTCCGTCCGGATCCCTCTGGCGAAATCGCGGCCGTGCGCACGCGGAACCAAGGTCGGTGCGCTCTTTGGTCCGGTCGACCTCCCGGTCCCGCTCCATCGGCCCCGTCCGGATCCCTCGGGCAAAAAACACGGCCGCGTGCGCGCGGAACCAAGGTCATAGTGCGATGGTCCGGTCGATCTCCCGGTCCTGCTCCATCACCTACGTCCGGATCCTTCGGGCGAAATCGCGGCCGCGCGCGCGCGGAACCAAGGTCGGTGTGCGATGGTCTGGTCGACCTCCCGGTCCTGCTCCATCGTCGCCGTCCGGATCCCTCGGGCGAAAAAATGCGGATGCGCGCGCGCGGAACCAAGGTCGGTGCGCTCTTTGGTCCGGTAGACCTCCCAGTCCCGCTCCATCTTCTCCGTCCGGATCCTTCGGGCGAAATCGCGGCCGCGCGCGCGTGGAAACCAAGGTCGGTGTACGATGGTCGGTCGACCTCCCGTTCCCGCTCCATCGTCGCCGTCCGGATCCCTCGGGCGAAATCGTGGCTCGCGCGCGCGGAACCAAGGTCGGTGTGCGATGGTCCGTTAGACCTCCCGGTCCTGCTCCATCGTCGCCGTCCGGATCCCTCGGGCGAAAAATGCGGCAGCGCGCGCGCGAAACCAAGGTCGGTGCGCTCTTTGGTCCGGTTGACCTCCCTGTCCTGCTCCATCTGCCCGTCCGGATCCTTCGGGCGAAAAATGTGGCCGCGCGCGCGCGGAACCAAGGACGTTGTGCAATGGTCCGGTCGACCTCCCGGTCCCGCTCCATCGCCTCCGTCCGGATCCTTTGGGCGAAATCGCGGCAGCGCGCGCACGGAACCAAGGTTGGTGTGCGATGGTCCGGTCGACCTCCCGGTCCCGCTCCATCGCGCCGTCCGTATCCCTCGGGCGAAAAACGAGGCCGCCGCACGCACGGAACTAATGTCGGTGCGCTCTTTGGTCCGGTCGACCTCCCGGTCCCGCTCCATCGGCCCCGTCCGGATCCTTCGGGCAAAAAATGCGGCCGCGCGCGCGCGGAACCAAGGTGTTGTGCGATGGTCCGGTCGACCTCCCGGTCCCGCTCCATCGCCTCCATCCGGATCCTTCGGGCGAAATCACGGCCGCGCGCGCGCGCGGAACCAAGGTCGGTGTGCGATGGTCCGGTCGACCTCCCGGTCCCGCTCATCGTCGCGTCCGGATCCCTCGGGCGAAAA
>CM038049.1:124061337-124093482 GCA_021397845.1 Areca catechu
CCGGGTCCGGGAGGGAGGAGCGCGTCGCCGCCGTCGATGCCAGCCTTGCACGGTACGACTCTCGGCAACGGATATCTCGGCTCTCGCATCGACGAAGAACGTAGCGAAATGCGATACCTGGTGTGAATTGCAGAATCCCGCGAACCATCGAGTCTTTGAACGCAAGTTGCGCCCGAGGCCACCCGGTCGAGGGCACGTCTGCCTGGGCATCATGCCGAACAGCGACGCTCGCTCCCCCCGGGGCCGCGACGGGCTCCGGGGCGGCCGGATGCGGAGACTGGTCCCCCGCGCGCCCGCGATCCTGCCGCCGTGCCGCGGACCCGATAGGTGCCCGCTCGCCCCCACCGCGCAACACCCCCCCCCGTGGTCGAGGCGGTGATGCCGGATCGCGACCCCAGGTCAGGCGGGGCCACCCGCTGAGCTTAAGCATATCAATAAGCGGAGGAGAAGAAACTTACGAGGATTCTCCTAGTAACGGCGAGCGAACCGGGACCAGCCCAGCTTGAGAATCGGGGGGCCGCGCCCCTCGAATTGTAGTCTGGAGAAGCGTCCTCAGCGATGGACCGGGCCCGAGTCCCCTGGAAAGGGGCGCCCGGGAGGGTGAGAGCCCCGTCCGGCCCGGACCCTGCCGCACCACGAGGCGCTGTCGACGAGTCGGGTTGTTTGGGAATGCAGCCCCAATCGGGCGGTAAATTCCATCCAAGGCTAAATACGGGCGAGAGACCGATAGCGAACAAGTACCGCGAGGGAAAGATGAAAAGGACTTTGAAAAGAGAGTCAAAGAGTGCTTGAAATTGCCGGGAGGGAAGCGGATGGGCGCGCGGGCCATGGCACGGAAGCGCGCGGGTCACGGCGTTGCCATGCGCAGGGCGACGGGCGCGCGCGGGGGTCATGGCACCGCCGGGCGTGAGGCACCGGGCACGCACAAGGGCACGGCGGGCTCGAGTGCGCGCGGGTCATGGCACGGGCGTGCGCGGGTCAGGCGCTGCCATGCGCAGGGCAACGGGAGCGCGTGCACGCGGGTCGTGGCACGGGCATGCGCGGGTCATGCCACCGCCGGGCGCGCACAAGGGCACTGCGGGCTCGGGCACGCGCGGGGTCATGGCACGGGCGTGCGCGGGTCAGCGGGCGCGTGCAGGCGCGGGTCACGATGCGGGCGGGCGTGGGTCACGGAGCTGCCGTGCGCAAGTCAACGGGCGCGTGCCACGGTGCGGGCGTGCGCGGCTCACGGCACCGTCAGGTGCAAGGCAACGTGCGCGGGTCACGGCACTGGCGTGCGCGGGCCACGGCACGGGCGTGCGCGGGTCACGGAGCAGCCGGGCACGGGATGCCCGGTGCGCGCGGGTCGCGGTGCGGGCTTGCACGGGTCACCGGGCGCGCGCGCGGGCCACGGCACTGGCGTACGCGGGTCACGGCGCTTCCGGGCGTGGGTCACGGCATGGGAGTGTGCGGGTCACGGGCGCGCGCGCAGGTCACGGCACCGCCGGGCACGGGCGCGCGGGTCATGGCACGGGCGCGCGCGGGTCACGGGGCCGCCTGGAGCGTGTCAACCGGCGTGCGCGCAGGTCGTGGCACGGGCTTGCACGGGTCACGGCGCTGCCTGGCGTGAGGAGCCAGGCGCGGGCCATGGCACGGGCGGGCTCAAGGCACGCGCGGGTCGTGCCAAGGGCTTGCGCCGGTCACGGCACGGGCGGGTGCGAGGCACCGAGCTCGCACTAGGGCACGGCGCGTGCTGGTCATGGCACGGGCCGGTGCATAGAACCGGGCGGGCGCGCGGGTCTTAGCACGGGCGTGAGTGATGCAGAACAAATAAAAGGATGCGATGCGGAAGTAAATTAAGATTAACTAATTTTTTTGTTGTTTTTATATGTTAGTAGAAGTTGGCTTCAAATCAAAGAAAAGTTAACCTAACATTGAAAGATACTAATATGATAATTGAAAGCACAATTTTAAGGAAACTAAATTATCAGAGTAGTTCAGAAGCAATGGATCGCTGGGGGTTGAGAAACTCCCAGACCTAGGGTTTCGCTCCGAACTTTCAACAGAACAGAAATAAAGAGAAGAGATGGTTTACCTAACCAGACAATGATCTTCACAGATTTTGGTGGAAGAACTCTCCTGAGCAGATTGTTGGATCCTCGGATTCAGATATCTTCGCAATGGATCCTCCAATACTGGTCCTTTGGCGGGTTGGCTTCTCCTGAACTCAAGATCTGGAAGAGAAGAAAAACAATTGATGGAATCAGAGAGTCAAGGGAAAAATTTACTAGGTTGATGAACTTGAAGATTGAAATTGCTGAAAACTGGATTCTCCTGGAAGCTGATGTGATTTTCCTTGGAACTTGCTCTGGATCTGAAATAGCCAGACTGGATCTGGATGAAGGTGGACGGCCTGGACTTGTAGAGAGAGAGAGGCCATGGGAGATGGAAGGAGCTAGGGTTCGATGGATTGAGAATAATGAAGGGCGGCTAGGGTTTTGGATTTTTAAGTGGCTAACCTAGGGTTTTGGATAAAGATGGAGATCTCTCACCTCCTCAAGGCTCCAATGGAACCCGGATTACCCCCTCACGGAGCTCAACACTTAGAATAGTGCGGAAGAAGAGAAACCTAGGTTACTCAACACAAGAGAATAGCAAAAATAATTTTTTCTTCATTGATTTTTTCTCCAAGAGAAGTCCCTTTCCTTCTTTGCTTAGACAAAATTGGCAGGTATGGGCGCCTCCTTTAAATTGGCTTCCAATTTGATTTTTTTTCTTCTTTGGATGTGGGGACCATGACACTGGGATGCCTCTGTGGCACCTCCTGGACCCTGGCGTGTGCTCGGAGTGTGGCTGGGCGTGTGGCTTGGAGTGTGGCCTCCACTTGCTTGGACCTTGATTTGATTGGAAGACAAATGTGGCACCATTTTGGACCTTGATTTGATTGGAAGACAATTGCGGCACCATATTGGATAAAATTGAAACCACATCGGGACTTGCACCGAGTCAACATGACTCAACAAAATTTAAATGGTGACTCAAGAAATAAATAAAAATAAATAAACTGGTTGACCAGGTCAACCTTTATTACAAATCCTAATTTCTCGGGCAATGTCAATCAGAGATCCAAATAGAGCTCTGAAGTCTTCTTATAAGTCTGGTGCCAGCACCAATTCTCCCGGGGTGGGAGGAACTCGACCCTGTCGAGTAAGGCTCAAGTTGGCTCTGGTATCTCTCCAAGAGGTCTGGGTCCAATTCTTGTAATTCTTCTCGGGAGATCCAAGAGTCATCAGAATCTGGCCTTCATTGCCAGCGGACCAGGTACCTTTGGTATCCTCGATTACGAGTAGAGATAACCTGATCATCCAGGACCTTTTCAATCTGCTCTTTCCTCACAGGCCAGTTTGTTGGTGGACACACAGGGTCGGGATCACTCTCAATGATAGGGTTAGGCTCAAAAGGCTCACTAGGAATCACAGCTGGCTCCCTGTACTCTACTAAGTCTGTAATGTTGAAAGTAGAGCTAATGCCTAGTTCTGGAGGCAACTCGAGCACATAGGCATTGGATCCTACTCTCTTTACCACTCTAAATGGTCCAGCTCTTCTAGCATGTAACTTTCTAACGGTTCCAGGAGGAAACCGTTCAGGCCTTAACCTAATCATCACATAGTCTCCCTCAACAAAAGATTTGACTCGCCTTTGAGTATCAGCCAACTTCTTATAAGTTTCATTACTTAAATTTATTTTGGCATGAATTTCTTTATGCAAGTCTTTTACATGTTGTGCAAAATTCTCAGCAGACTCGGAGACTCGAGTGTGGACAGGTAAAGGGACTAGGTCAAGAGGTGTGTGAGGTTTGTACCCATGTACAATTTCAAATGGACTCTTACCCGTAGACCTATTGACCGAGTCATTGTACGCAAATTCTGCCCTTGGTAGGTATAAATCCCAATTTCTGGTGTTTTCACCAACAAGACATCTCAGCAGATTTCCTAGGCTACGGTTCACTACTTCAGTTTGGCCATCAGTTTGGGGATGATAGGCAGTTGAAAACTTAAGTTTTGTCCCTAACTTATGCCAAAGGGTCTTCCAAAAGTAACTGGTGAACCGGACATCCCTATCTGAAACGATTGTCTTAGGTAGGCCATGGAGTCTAACTATCTCATTGAAAAAAAGTGTGGCTACCTTAGACGCATCAAAGGTTTGGGAACAAGGCAAGAAGTGGGCCATTTTAGAGAATCGGTCGACTACGACACAGATAGAATCATGTCTCCTCTGGGTCTTAGGTAAACCTAACACAAAATCCATACTCACATCTTGCCAAGGACGATCTGGGACAGGGAGTGGGGTATAAAGGCCAGTGTTTTGTTTTCGCTGTTTGGCAACAGCGCAGGTTCGACATCTAGCTACAATATTAGCTACATCCCTTTTCAAGCTAGGCCAGAAAAAGTGGTCTTCAATAGCTAGAATAGTCTTGTCTTTTCCAAAATGGCCGGCTAAACCTCCAGCATGGATTTCCCAAATCAAAAATTCCCTAAGAGAAGTTCTAGGGATGCAAAGCCTATTTTTGAAGAACAAAAAACCATCTACAAGGGTATAATCTTGGTGATTACTAGATGGTCCTTGAACTAGATCCTGATACACAGTTGTGAAATCCGGACAAGACTCATATTCCTCTTTGATTTGCTCAAACCCTATGACCTCAGTTCTAACAGAAGTTAATAACAGAGATCGGCGACTAAGGGCATCAGCTACCTTATTCTCAACTCCAGCCTTATGTTTCAGGACAAAAGTATAGGACTGGATATATTCTACCCACTTAGCATGCCTAGGGTTAAGCTTCTTTTGGGAGTTCAGAAATCTAAGAGCCTCATGGTCCGAAAATAGTACAAATTCCTGCGGTAGCAAATAATGTCTCCAGTAACGCAAAGCTTGCACCACCGCATAAAATTCCTTATCATAGGTAGAATACCTAAGCTTAGCATCATTAAGTTTTTCACTAAAGAATGCTATGGGATGATTCTCTTGGCTTAGGACTCCACCTATTCCTACACCTGAAGCATCACAGGCAACCTTAAATACTTTAGAAAAATCGGGTAATCTCAGAATGGGTGCCTGGGTCTTTTTATCCTTAAGATCTAGGAAGGCTTTACGGGCTGACTTAGTCCAATGAAATTCTCCCTTCCTAATACAATCAGTGATAGGAGCAGCTAAAGTACTAAACCCCTTGATGAATCGCCTATAGAAGGTAGCCAAGCCGTGGAAACTTCTAACTTCACGCACATTGGTTGGCTCTGGCCAGTCTACTATGGTCCTAATCTTCTCAGGATCGGCCGCCACGCCGTCAGGGGTTACTACAAAACCAAGAAAGATAACTCTACTAGTCATGAATTCACACTTCTTAAGATTACCGTAGAGTCTATCATTCCTCAAAACTTGGCAGACTGCTCTAAGATGGCCCAGGTGATCTGCTGGGGTCTTACTATAGATCAGGATGTCATCAAAATAGACCACCATAAATTTTCCTATGAAAGCTCTAAGTACCTGGGTCATAATTCTCATGAAAGTACTAGGGGCATTGGACAACCCAAAAGGCATAACAACCCATTCATAAAGACCATCCTTAGTTTTGAAAGCAGTTTTCCATTCATCCCCGGGTCTAATCCTAACCTGATGATAACCGCTTCTGAGATCAATCTTAGAAAAAACCATTGCACCAGCCATCATATCAAGCATGTCATCTAGTCTAGGGATGGGAAACCTATATTTGATTGTAATTTTATTGATGGCACGACTGTCAACACACATCCTCCACGTGCCATCTTTCTTTGGGGTCAGTAATGCTGGGACTGCACAAGGGCTAAGACTTTCTCTAATAAACCCCTTCCTCAATAATTCTCCAACCTGCTTTTGCAGTTCTTCATGCTCAGATGGATTCATCCTGTAATGGGGCAAGTTGGGCAAAGTCGCTCCTGGGATTAGATCTATGGCATGCTGGATATCCCTAAGAGGTGGAAGGTGGTCTGGCAAATCCTCGGGAAAGACATCCTCAAATTCTTTTAACACAGGTTTAACTTCTTGAGGAGGCTCTGAGGGTTCCGAAGTTCTAAGTTCCTTAGCAGTCAACATCCAGATGGGTGAACCACTATGAATTTCTTATTCTAGATCCTTAGCACTGATTAGGTTCACTCCAGTTTTCATCTCCTTAACCTTACCGGCTCCTTTAGTTACCTTGTCCTTAGGGGGAACTGAATGGATCGTAATCTTCTTCCCATTGAAACTAAAGACACAGGTATTGGATTTTCCTAAGAGGGTGGCATCATGATCATACAACCAAGGTCTTCCAAGAATTATACTGCTCACCCCCATGGGTAAGACATCGCACCAAATCTTTTCGTGATAAGATTGTATTTGGATTTGGACTTGACATCTAGACTGGATGGGTATGGAGGTAGAATCTACCCAAGAAACCTTATAGGGGTTGGGATGGGAAACTGGGATTAAGCCTAACATCTTGACAGTGCTAGTAGAGATGGCATTTACACAGCTCCCACTATCTATGATGATCTTACATACCTTATCCCCTAATTTAAGAAAAGTCTGTAGGATGTTAGTCCTACGCCAATCCTCTTGAACTAGATTCTGGGATAGGATGCATCTTACAACTCCTAATTGGTTAGATTCATTGGGTTCCTCCTCTCCTTCATACTCCTCAACCAAATTCATTCCTGCCTCATAAACTTCTTCTTCAAATTCCTCACTGGGCTCGGAATTATCATTCTCTCCCTCTTCTATGTAAAGGGATCTCCATGGGCACTGGCTAGCAACATGACCTACCTTATGACACTTGAAACAAGCTATGGCAGTACACTTACTGGAAATGTGACCTGGTTTCTGACACTTAAAACAGGTGATATTTGAACTAGGGGTTCTCTGGGTGTCAGGTGCCTTACCTTTGTCCATGGGCCTAAGGATAGAAGTACCCTGAAAAGGTTTACTAGGGATAACTTGGTTAGGTCCATTCCTTGGGATTGGGGCACTAACCCTAGAAGGTAACTCTCTGAAATTTCTCAGTATTCAGTGCAATCTGGTAGGCTTGGTCTAGATCAGTAACCTCTCTCAGAAATAGTTCTCTCTTGATATCTTCCCTCAGTCCAGTCCTAAATCTAGACAAAGTGACTTCGTGGGCTTCACTCACATCACATCTCATTAGGTATTCATCAAAAGTAGCTATGTAGTCTGAGACAGATCGGTTTCCTTGTTTCAGGTTTTGCCATTGGTCTAACAGGTTTTGCTGGTATGAAATGGGTAGGTATTTATCTCTCAGTTTTTCTTTCATACCCTGCCAAGTGGTTATGGGCTCAACATTCCGTCTCCTAGTGGTTAGCTCAATGTTCCCCCAATATAACCTAGCTTGACGCACTAATTTCATCTTGGCAAACTTGTATTTCCTCTCCTCAGACATAGCATACCACTCAAAGTATTGGTCCATCTCACCCTCCCAATCAGAATACACCTTAGGGTTCAGACTACCATCAAAAGTGGGTGCATCTAATTTGATGTTCCTGATAAACCTATCATCTCTATCTTCAGGCTCTGGGTCAGGCCTCCTATGATTAGGTTCAGGATCTCTATATAAAGGCCTTCTAGGCTCCTGATGTGGGTGAGGTTGAGGCACATTAAAATCGGGGTCAGGAGTCCAATTCCGATGTCTAGGTTCTTCAAGTACTTGGACTCGGTCCCTAAGTTGGGTAAGATCCTCATGAATTTGTGCGCTAAACTGGGCCACAGTGTTTGTCATATCCTGATTCATTTTAGCCATACTTTCAGTAAGAGTTCTGATCATGGCCTCTAAATCAGGTTGGGTTTGACCAGGTTGATATGGCACTCCGTTTCTGGTAGACATGATGATTCAAGCAAGCACACAAAATGAGACTAGACTAAATCGACTACTGGATCACTAGACCTAGAGTCCAAACTAGATGCCCAATCAGAGTGGCAAGCTAGCCTGTAGTAACTCAGGACTCAGCCAGGCAGGTGTAAGGAGAGTGTTAGGTCCCTGATTGCTAATCCTAGACACCAATCAGTGATTGGCCAGGTAGGCGGACCAGCACACAAGTCCTTCGGAAATGGATCCCTGAACCACCGTTCTAGACACTGAGTGCTAAGCACACACAGAATAACTCGGCAAACTGACTCAACACTAGCCTAGACCCGACCAATTGGTGTCCCTAGCCCACTAGGGCAAATTAGGTCTAACTGATTTTAAATTAGGTCTAGGTTCGAATGATTGGATGGTGGTTTTGGGCTAAGGAGAGGTAATCAACTCCTCCCCTTATCTTAGATGCTCAATTGCCCTTAAGTAAATTATGAGATGATCACTCCAAAAAGAATTGAATTGCAGAACACAAAAAATAGAGTTGTTGTATTTTAATGCTCAGAATTTCTACCGAAACCAATAAATCACAGAAAAATTATGGAAAATAGGTTCAATTATACTGGTTTCAACGAAGGAAAGATCATGCAATTCGGAGTTTTATGCAGAGAGAAATAATTCAGAAAATATGGTAATTACGGGCTGCAACTAGATTGTATTCCCCGTTTATAATCCCTGCTACGAAGTTATAACCCAATTGATCCCCTACACGCCCTAGGAACACCCCGTGGAATGGGAGGAGGAGGCTTGCGCCTCGCTTAGTTCCTAGGACCGGACGTCCTGGGGAGTCTACTTCGAGCAGACAAAATAAAAAGAGAAAACAATCAAAACAAGCAAGCAAGCAAATCAGAAACCCTAGACTGGGCTCTGATACCAAAAATGATGCAGAACAAATAAAGGGATGCGATGCGGAAGTAAATTAAGATTAACTAATTTTTTTGTTGTTTTTATATGTTTGTAGAAGTTGGCTTCAAATCAAAGAAAAGTTAACCTAACATTGAAAGATACTAATATGATAATTGAAAGCACAATTTTAAGGAAACTAAATTATCAGAGTAGTTCAGAAGCAACGGATCGCTGGGGGTTGAGAAACTCCCAGACCTAGGGTTTCGCTCCGAACTTTCAACAGAACAGAAATAAAGAGAAGAGATGGTTTACCTAACCAGACAATGATCTTCACAGATTTTGGTGGAAGAACTCTCCCGAGCAGATTGTTGGATCCTCGGATTCAGATATCTTCGCAATGGATCCTCCAATACTGGTCCTTTGGCGGGTTGGCTTCTCCTGAACTCAAGATCTGGAAGAGAAGAAAAACAATTGATGGAATCAGAGAGTCAAGGGAAAAATTTACCAGGTTGATGAACTTGAAGATTGAAATTGCTGAAAACTGGATTCTCCTGGAAGCTGATGTGATTTTCCTTGGAACTTGCTCTGGATCTGAAGTAGCCGGACTGGATCTGGATGAAGGTGGACGGCCTGGACTTGTAGAGAGAGAGAGGCCGTGGGAGATGGAAGGAGCTAGGGTTCGATGGATTGAGAATAATGAAGGGCGGCTAGGGTTTTGGATTTTTAAGTGGCTAACCTAGGGTTTTGGATAAAGATGGAGATCTCTCACCTCCTCAAGGCTCCAATGGAACCCGGATTACCCCCTCACGGAGCTCAACACTTAGAATAGTGCGGAAGAAGAGAAACCTAGGTTACTCAACACAAGAGAATAGCAAAAATAATTTTTTCTTCATTGATTTTTTCTCCAAGAGAAGTCCCTTTCCTTCTTTTCTTAGACAAAATTGGCAGGTATGGGCGCCTCCTTTAAATTGGCTTCCAATTTGATTTTTTTTCTTCTTTGGATGTGGGGACCATGACACTGGGATGCCTCTGTGGTGCCTCCTGGACCCTGGCGTGTGCTCGGAGTGTGGCTGGGCATGTGGCTTGGAGTGTGGCCTCCACTTGCTTGGACCTTGATTTGATTGGAAGACAAATGTGGCACCATTTTGGACCTTGATTTGATTGGAAGACAATTGCGGCACCATATTGGATAAAATTGAAACCACATCGGGACTTGCACCGAGTCAACATGACTCAACAAAATTTAAATGGTGACTCAAGAAATAAATAAAAATAAATAAACTGGTTGACCAGGTCAACCTTTATTACAAACCCTAATTTCTCGGGCAATGTCAATCAGAGATCCAAATGGAGCTCTGAAGTCTTCTTATAAGTCTGGTGCCCGCACCAATTCTCCCGGGGTGGGAGGAACTCGACCCTGTCGAGTAAGGCTCAAGTTGGCTCTGGTATCTCTCCAAGAGGTCTGGGTCCAATTCTTGTAATTCTTCTTGGGAGATCCAAGAGTCATCAGAATCTGGCCTTCCTTGCCAGCGGACCAGGTACCTTTGGTATCCTCGATTACGAGTAGAGATAACCTGATCATCCAGGATCTTTTCAATCTGCTCTTTCCTCACAGGCCAGTTTATTGGTGGACACACAGGGTCGGGATCACTCTCAATGATAGGGTTAGGCTCAAAAGGCTCACTAGGAATCACAGCTGGTTCCCTGTACTCTACTAAGTCTGTAATGTTGAAAGTAGAGCTAATGCCTAGTTCTGGAGGCAACTCGAGCACATAGGCATTGGATCCTACTCTCTTTACCACTCTAAATGGTCCAGCTCCTCTAGCATGTAACTTTCTAACGGTTCCAGGAGGAAACCGTTCAGGCCTTAACCTAATCATCACATAGTCTCCCTCAACAAAAGATTTGACTCGCCTTTGAGTATCAGCCAACTTCTTATAAGTTTCATTACTTAAATTTATTTTGGCATGAATTTCTTTATGCAAGTCTTTTACATGCTGTGCAAAATTCTCAGCAGACTCGGAGACTCGGGTGTGGACAGGTAAAGGGACTAGGTCAAGAGGTGTGTGAGGTTTGTACCCATGTACAATTTCAAATGGACTCTTACCCGTAGACCTATTGACCGAGTCATTGTACGCAAATTCTACCCTTGGTAGGTATAAATCCCAATTTCTGGTGTTTTCACCAACAAGACATCTCAGCAGATTTCCTAGGCTACGGTTCACTACTTCAGTTTGGCCATCAGTTTGGGGATGATAGGCAGTTGAAAACTTAAGTTTTGTCCCTAACTTATGCCAAAGGGTCTTCCAAAAGTAACTGGTGAACCGGACATCCCTATCTGAAACGATTGTCTTAGGTAGGCCATGGAGTCTAACTATCTCATTGAAGAAAAGTGTGGCTACCTTAGACGCATCAAAGGTTTGGGAACAAGGCAAGAAGTGGGCCATTTTAGAGAATCGGTCGACTACGACACAGATAGAATCATGTCTCCTCTGGGTCTTAGGTAAACCTAACACAAAACCCATACTCACATCTTGCCAAGGACGATCTGGGACAGGGAGTGGGGTATAAAGGCCAGTGTTTTGTTTTCGCTGTTTGGCAACAGCGCAGGTTCGACATCTAGCTACAATATTAGCTACATCCCTTTTCAAGCTAGGCCAGAAAAAGTGGTCTTCAATAGCTAGAATAGTCTTGTCTTTTCCAAAATGGCCGGCTAAACCTCCAGCATGGATTTCCCAAATCAAAAATTCCCTAAGAGAAGTTCTAGGGATGCAAAGCCTATTTTTGAAGAACAAAAAACCATCTACAAGGGTATAATCCTGGTGGTTACTAGATGGTCCTTGAACTAGATCCTGATACACAGTTGTGAAATCCGGACAAGACTCATATTCCTCTTTGATTTGCTCAAACCCTATGACCTCAGTTCTAACAGAAGTTAATAACAGAGATCGGCGACTAAGGGCATCAGCTACCTTATTCTCAACTCCAGCCTTATGTTTCAGGACAAAAGTATAGGACTGGATATATTCTACCCACTTAGCATGCATAGGGTTAAGCTTCTTTTGGGAGTTCAGAAATCTAAGAGCCTCATGGTCCGAAAATAGTACAAATTCCTGCGGTTGCAAATAATGTCTCCAGTAATGCAAAGCTTGCACCACCGCATAAAATTCCTTATCATAGGTAGAATACCTAAGCTTAGCATCATTAAGTTTTTCACTAAAGAATGCTATGGGATGATTCTCTTGGCTTAGGACTCCACCTATTCCTACACCTGAAGCATCACAGGCAACCTCAAATACTTTAGAAAAATCGGGTAATCTCAGAATGGGTGCCTGGGTCATTTTATCCTTAAGATCTAGGAAGGCTTTACGGGCTGACTTAGTCCAATGAAATTCTCCCTTCCTAATACAATCAGTGATAGGAGCAGCTAAAGTACTAAACCCCTTGATGAATCGCCTATAGAAGGTAGCCAAGCCGTGGAAACTTCTAACTTCATGCACATTGGTTGGCTCTGGCCAGTCTACTATGGACCTAATCTTCTCAGGATCGGCCGCCACGCCGTCAGGGGTTACTACAAAACCAAGAAAGATAACTCTACTAGTCATGAATTCACACTTCTTAAGATTACCGTAGAGTCTATCATTCCTCAAAACTTGGCAGACTACTCTAAGGTGGCCTAGGTGATCTGCTAGGGTCTTACTATAGATCAGGATGTCATCAAAATAGACCACCATAAATTTTTCTATGAAAGCTCTAAGTACCTGGGTCATAATTCTCATGAAAGTACTAGGGGCATTGGACAACCCAAAAGGCATAACAATCCATTCATAAAGACCATCCTTAGTTTTGAAAGCAGTTTTCCATTCATCCCCGGGTCTAATCCTAACCTGATGATAGCCGCTTCTGAGATCAATCTTAGAAAAAACCATTGCACCAGCCATCATATCAAGCATGTCATCTAGTCTAGGGATGGGAAACCTATATTTGATTATAATTTTATTGATGGCACGACTGTCAACACACATCCTCCACGTGCCATCTTTCTTTGGGGTCAGTAAGGCTGGGACTGCACAAGGGCTAAGACTTTCTCTAATAAACCCCTTCCTCAATAATTCTCCAACCTGCTTTTGTAGTTCTTCATGCTCAGATGGATTCATCCTGTAATGGGGCAAGTTGGGCAAAGTCGCTCCTGGGATTAGATCTATGGCATGCTGGATATCCCTAAGAGGTGGAAGGTGGTCTGGCAAATCCTCGGGAAAGACATCCTCAAATTCTTTTAACACAGGTTTAACTTCTTGAGGAGGCTCTGAGGGTTCCGAAGTTCTAAGTTCCTTAGCAGTCAACATCCAGATGGGTGAACCACTATGAATTTCTTGTTCTAGATCCTTAGCACTGATTAGGTTCACTCCAGTTTTCATCTCCTTAACCTTACCGGCTCCTTTAGTTACCTTGTCCTTAGGGGGAACTGAATGGATCGTAATCTTCTTCCCATTGAAACTAAAGACACAGGTATTGGATTTTCCTAAGAGGGTGGCATCATGATCATACAACCAAGGTCTTCCGAGAATTATACTGCTCACCCCCATGGGTAAGACATCGCACCAAATCTTTTCGTGATAAGATTGCATTTGGATTTGGACTTGACATCTAGACTGGATGGGTATGGAGGTAGAATCTACCCAAGAAAACTTATAGGGGTTGGGATGGGGAACTGGGATTAAGCCTAACATCTTGACAGTGCTAGTAGAGATGGCATTTACACAGCTCCCACTATCTATGATGATCTTACATACCTTATCCCCTAATTTAAGAAAAGTCTGTAGGATGTTAGTCCTACGCCAATCCTCTTGAACTAGATTCTGGGATAGGATGCATCTTACAACTCCTAATTGGTCAGATTCATTGGGTTCCTCCTCTCCTTCATACTCCTTAACCAAATTCATTCCGGCCTCATAAACTTCTTCTTCAAATTCCTCACTGGGCTCGGAATTATCATTCTCTCCCTCTTCTATGTAAAGGGATCTCCGTGGGCACTGGCTAGCAACATGACCTACCTTATGACACTTGAAACAGGCTATGGCAGTACACTGACTGGAAATGTGACCTGGTTTCTGACACTTAAAACATGTGATATTTGAACTAGGGGTTCTCTGGGTGTCAGGTGCCTTACCTTTGTCCATGGGCCTAGGGATAGAAGTACCCTGAAAAGGTTTACTAGGGATAACTTGGTTAGGTCCATTCCTTGGGATTGGGGCACTAACCCTAGAAGGTATAGGTCCTCTCTGAAATTTCTCAGTGTTCAGTGCAATCTGGTAGGCTTGGTCTAGATCAGTAACCTCTCTCAGAAATAGTTCTCTCTTGATATCTTCCCTCAGTCCAGCCCTAAATCTAGACAAAGTGACTTCGTGGGCTTCACTCACATCACATCTCATTAGGTATTCATCAAAAGTAGCTATGTAGTCTGAGACAGATCGGTTTCCTTTTTTCAGGTTTTGCCATTGGTCTAACAGGTTTTGCTTGTATGAAATGGGTAGGTATTTATCTCTCAGTTTTTCTTTCATACCCTGCCAAGTGGTTATGGGCTCAACATTCCGTCTCCTAGTGGTTAGCTCAATGTTCCCCCAGTATAACCTAGCTTGACGCACTAATTTCATCTTGGCAAACTTGTATTTCCTCTCCTCAGACATAGCATACCACTCAAAGTATTGGTCCATCTCACCCTCCCAATCAGAATACACCTTAGGGTTCAGACTACCATCAAAAGTGGGTGCATCTAATTTGATGTTCCTGATGAACCTATCATCTCTATCTTCAGGCTCTGGGTCAGGCCTCCTATGATTAGGTTCAGGATCTCTATATAAAGGCCTTCTAGGCTCCTGATGTTGGGAATTGTATCCCAAAGCCAATCATCTAGGTTGTAGATGGTTGAGCTAATTGTTATGTAATTTTTATAATGAATAAAAGTTATTCTGGCTTCTCATCACTTTACATCTTCCTATAATGAATTCTTTAGTGATGATGTCCTTAGGACTACTATTACATCGATATAGAGAGGATATATCGAGTGGTCCTTAAACAGGGTTCTCAGCCAAATGATATGTTGTGCCTGGATAGCAACATATCAAGCATAGGATGTTGTGGTTCGCATTGTTTGGTTGTCCTCTTGACCAAAGGAGTGTGGTGACACTGATGTGATCTGCAAATGGGATATTTGATATCTCATTAGACGTGACTCCGCGTAGCACCTTATCTACCTAAGGATCGCTCGCGAATGGATATGGGCATAAGTGTCCCTCTGACCTGAGGTCACTATGGTAGCTTGCAAGCAACTCCCTGTGCTTTGGTGCCGGACTATCCGGATTTTTAATCCGGTGACGAAAGGTTTCTGGGTGCAGGCAAGTACTTGTGGAGCAGTAGTGGACCAAGATGGAATTGACCTATCTAAATGGTTTGGATTGAATGTCTCGCAGTGTCTCAATTTAGCAAATCCTCGGCCGGGGTGGTCCCAGTGAAGAGTCACTGGACTTGCAAGATTGAGACACGTAGTGGATTGACATAGCTGGGGTTGGCAGTTCAACCCTAGGTCATCCTGAGCATTGGAGGTCAAAGGGATAAATTATGCGCTAACCATATGCCAGAGGTTCGATGGATTGCTCCTGCATCTTCGACCTATCCGGACGCCGAGACCCATTGCTAGGTGGTATCTTGTGCTGGTACTGGAAGTGTCCCAGTACTACCGTTTAGGTTCGAACCTATGAGGTCACACGCCACAGAGGATTTCTATCTGATCAGGAACCGATTCGATTGGGAATCGTTTCGGTGTTTTGTCACGGTTTTTGGTTGAGTTTTCTTCTGGATGACCCGGTCTTGGGTTGATCGGGTCTTCTCTGGATCAACCAGGAATATGTTCCTGGCTGACTAGGATTGAACCCATGTTCATCAAATGGTTTGATGAATGATTTTGTTTTAAATCGGTTGCAAATCGATTTCAACTCAAATCAGTGAGGTTGGACTGTAGAAAGATAGGGTTCGTTCTTAGCTTTGTTTTGAGTCCAGTTTCGTTCAATTTGGACTTCGTTTGACTGGGTTTTGGCCTGAACCTAATTGACCCTGCTTTGCCCTTGGACCGAAGGGCTTTTTGGTCATTTGCCGGTTCACCTATTGAACCGTCGTCTTCATCCTCACGCCTGAGACTTTTCAATTTCTGAAACCAAAACAGGGCGTTCCCTTCCCTGATTTATTTCAATTAAATCCCACTACCCCATCGCACCAAACTCAAGACCCTTGCTCTCCCCTTCGGTTGGCATCCAGAGGAATTTTTTATACCCCCTTCTTGCTCTCTTTCGGTGGGTTTTTTGAGAGCTTCCTCCATTTCTCCAAAAACCGTGAAAACTTGGGATCTGGCGGCTAGCGACGCCGGAGCTCCGATCAGAAGTTCCCACGGCGTGTATCCCCTCTAGAGGGATTTTGCCTGAGATCCTCGGAGCAGGTCATCGCTCCAGTGCAAGGTAATCAAAGTTTGATCTTCAAATCCCCTTGCTACAACCATGGCCGTGGACGACTTTTGGAGCCCCGATTCGAAGAGGAAAACGCCAGAGACCTGGAGATCCGATTTCATCACCTTGTAGCCGGTCAAGCAAGGATTCCAGCGGACCTAGGAGCTCGGAGTTTGGAGGCCTGTGCGCTCTGCAGTCGGCGTTTGAACATTGCTCCACGGTAAGCAATCTCTGGACCGAGGTTGAAGAAGGGTGGAATAGCGGGAATAGCTATTCCACCCTATTCCTCATTGCTATTCCACCCTATTCCTCCCTTATTCCAGCCTAGAATAAGTTCAATTTAATTTTTATATGCATTTATACATATCCAAAAATTATGAAAAAAATATATGCCATGCATTTTATTGTTCTCTATGCAAATATATTTTTTGATCCTGGTTTTGGGACAGGTTTTTTCGTAATTAATTAAAATTGTTTTAAACATCTACCTGTTCCTATCCTCTGCTTAGTGTAGGCACAAAAAAAAAAAAAAAAACAAAAAATCTTCCTTCAAATGGTATCAGAGCCCAGGTTCAATTTAAAATTATATTTGCATGTTTTTAGTTAATTAAAATTGTTTAATTAACTAATTTGGTAATTAGTTGAATTATTTAATTTTTAATTAAAATTGTTTTAATTAAGAATTAATGATGGCATGTATTATTTTTAATTTTTGATATGTTAAATGTAAATAAGAATTAATTGTAAAAGGAGTTTTACAAGATTTAATTAAAATTGCTTTAATTAAATAATTGGCTTGATTTCTTTTAATTATGAATTATTTGAAATATTTAAATGATAAATGCAAATTAGGGTTTATAAAACCTTAAGTCATTTGATAAGCCAATTGGGTTAAATGGTTGGGCTAGGATTAGATCCTAATTGGGTTAGACCTAGGTTTAGTTGAATGAACTCTAAAAATAATTTTAATCAAAAGTTGATTAAGGATTATCTTTTCCTAGTTTCTAATTAGTTAGAAGCTTGAGTCCATTCATCTAAATGGATCTAATCTGGCTCAGTGGCTAACCTAACTCAATTTTTCTAATCTAATTGATGGCGGTAAACCAATTTGGTGTCTAAGGTAAGCAGCCTTTTGGTCCTTGGCTTTGAGGGTACCCTTTCCTGGCCAGTTCTTGTAATTGGTGTCTAAGGAAAGTGGTTAATGCCGTAACTCATGCCTCGACCGCACTTACCTGGCCAAATTGGCTAACCTGATTTGATTTAGAAAAGATTATTGAGTTAGATCAACCCATGCCATTTAAGGTTATCAGTCTGACTGATTTAGGTGCCCATGAACCTAACCATAAACCCTTCTAAGATTTAGTGGGAGTTTATGGATCAAGGTTCATGATTTTTTTATATGTCACAAATTTTAAAATCCTCTAAATTATTAGGTCCTTAAAAAGGCCTAGTTAAGGAGTTAACAAGGTCTTTGCCTCCCATTAAGTGGGTTTGTAATATGTCCATTAGTTGGGTATGCATCGGCAGTTCCATAGAACGGGTGTATATCACGCTATTGGGATTACTCTCCCTAATATGAAGGTTGAGTGTGACCTTCTCAACAGTGATCAGGTGAGCCGTACCCTAGACGGGCTTGGTCATTTATTGGTTGGAAATACTCAATTCGGAATGTTAATGGTTGGACCTAACCGAGAGCCTGTAATAGTAGGCCCCTAGGTCGATTACAGTGCATCTTGGGGCAAAATAGATTACTAGAAATTGCTAAGGGTAGCAATTGGTTAAAAGAACCTACCTTTAAACACGTATGGGTGAGCCGTACCCTAGACGGGCTTGTACGTGGTCTATTGGATTCTAGTACCCACTTTGAATTATGACTTCACGGAATTGGAGGTAGAGGCTCCTATTCTGAAAAGTTAGTGGGAGAACCTTTTTGACTAAAGTCCAAGTCTTTAGGTTTTTGAAAATTACATAAACTAATTTTGGTCATATTTTTCTTTCAGATGTCCACCAGTCTGTCGCTCCGTCCATTATTGGACAATGAAAAATTGACTGGACCCAACTTCGATAGCTGGTATCGAAGATTAAGGATAGTCCTTGAGCATGAACGGATCTTGTACGTTCTGACGGATCAGGCACCTGTAGTTCCCGCTGCCAATACTCGGGGACCGGTTAGAGACACTTACCAGAAGTGGATCTCTGATCGAACCACTGTCCGATGTATTATGCTGGCTGCGATGAACGATGAGTTCGGTCGCAGGTTTGAGGAGGCCCAGCCTGAGGATATCCTTCAAAGGTTGAAGGAGTCTTTTGGCACTCCTGATGATGCTGAGAGATACCGTATCTCCAGCGCCATCTATAACACGCGTATGCGTGAAGGTGCTTCTGTGACTGATCATGTTATGAACATGATCGAGTTGTTCGAGCGCCTGGGCAAGCTCGGCTGTCCCCTTCACGAACAGCTGGGAAAAGATGCGATCCTGAACTCCCTGCCACCCTCCTACGTGTCCTTTCTCGATCATTGGAGATTGAATAGGTCGGTAGTAAACTATCATGAGATGTTAGGTTTACTGCAAGCCTATGAAAAGGACCACCAGCTCAACAAAGGGCTGGTGAATTATGTAGGAGGTTCCTCGGCAGGTGCTCCTCGACCCTTTAAGAAAAAGAATAAGAAGAAGAGCAAGAAGGTACAGTCTGCTCCTGGTCCAAGTCAGACCAAGAAGAAGTTAGACCAGAGCAAGGCAGAGTGCTTTTTTTGCAAGAAGCAGGGTCATTGGAAGAGGAATTGTCCTCTTTACATCGCTTCACTTGACCCCAACAGGCCGAAGAAGAAGAAGCAGCAAGCTGTTGCTGCACCAGGTATATATATGATATATCCTAACTTTACTATTTGTGATACTACTAGCTGGGTATTAGATACCGGAAGTCCTATTCATATCTGTAATTCTTTACAGGGACTTCGAGTTAGTAGAAGATTCGAAGATGGTGAGAAGTACCTGAACGTAGGGAATGGAAATGCTGTTCCAGTTCTGGCGTTGGGTGTTCTGGAGTTGTCTTATGAGTCTTGTAATGTCACTCTAAGTGACTGTCATTATAGTCCTTCTTTCATGCTTAATGTTATTTCTGTAAGCCTTCTGGCCAATGAAAATTTTGAATTTTCAATAAAGAAAAACGTTTGTTCTATCATTTTGAATGGTAAGACTATCATGAATGGAAGCTTAGTTAATGGCATATATTTACTATCACAGCCTGTTATTGTAATGAGTACAAGTTCTAGTAAACGCCCTAGAATAGATGATGTCAATGAAGCCTATCTTTGGCACTGTAGGCTAGGTCACATCAATAAAAATAGGATTAACAAGTTAATAGGAGATGGCCTCCTAGATGTCAGTGATTGTGAATCACTGCCAACTTGTGAATCTTGTCTTATTGGAAAGATGACCAAATCACCTTTTAAAGGAAAAGGTGAACGAGCCTCAGATATCCTAGGTCTTGTACATACTGATGTATGTGGACCTATGTCTATCTGTGCTAAAGGAGGTTTTAGATATTTCATTACTTTTACAGACGACCTTTCGAGGTTTGGTTATGTCTATCTCATGAGACATAAGTCTGATTCGTTTGAAATGTTCAAACGATATCGTAATGAAGTTGAAAAACAAACTAGAAAGGAAATCAAAATACTTCGATCAGATCGAGGTGGTGAATACCTTTCAGGTGAGTTTTTGACATATCTTGAGGAGAATGGGATTCTCTCTCAATGGACTCCTCCTATGACACCTCAGTTAAATGGAGTGTCTGAAAGGAGAAATCGGACCTTGTTGGACATGGTTCGATCTATGATGGGGTTTGCTACTTTGCCTATGTTTTTCTGGGAATATGCATTGGAGACTGCATGTCAACTTCTTAATAATGTTCCTAGTAAATCCGTTGACAAAACTCCATATGAAATATGGATAGGACGTAAGCCAACCCTTTCACGTTTTCGTGTCTGGGGGTGTCCGGCTTATGTCATGCGTTTGGAAACAGATAAACTAGGGCCAAGGTCTGAAAAATGTTTTTTTGTTGGTTATCCAAAAGAATCCAAAGGATACTACTTTTACTTGCCTGATGAACAAAAGGTGTTCGTCAGACTTAGAGCTATCTTTTTAGAAAAGGAGTTCCTTATTAAAGGAACTGTAGCTTCTAAGATAGAACTTGATGAAGTTCTACAAGTAGAAGAACCTGGGCACACACAGGCTGCTATTGAACCTGATTTGGTAAGATCAAATCCTGAGCCTATTGTGCAATCATTAAGGAGATCCGATAGAGTATCGCGTCCACCGGATAGATATTTTGGATATCTAATCCAGGATGGCGATCCTGTTGAACTCGATGAGAACAACGAGGATCCGATCACCTATATGGATGCAATGCAAAGGTCTGATTCTGAGTTATGGCTTGGAGCCATGAAATCCGAAATGGAGTCCATCGAAATCAACCATGTATGGACATTGGTTGATGCACCTGAAGGGATAAAACCCATTGGGTGCAAATGGATCTTCAAAAGAAAAAGAGGCGCAGACGGGAAGGTAGAGACCTATAAAGCCCGTCTGGTTGCCAAGGGGTATCGTCAACGTTATGGTATTGACTATGACGAGACATTTTCTCCTGTGGCAATGCTAAAATCCATTCGGATTATGCTAGCTTTAGCTGCACATTTTGACTATGAGATCTGGCAAATGGATGTCCGAATAGCCTTCCTAAATGGAGAGCTGGAGGAGGAAGTGTATATGACACAACCTGAAGGGTTCACTTCCATAGATGAGTCAAAAGTGTGTAGACTTCAGAAGTCTATATATGGGCTAAAGCAAGCATCTCGAAGTTGGAACATGCGGTTTGATAAGTGTATCAAATCGTATGGCTTCGTTAGGAACGGAGAAGAACCTTGCATATATAAATGGGCCAATGGTTCTGTAGTTGTATTTCTTGTATTGTATGTGGACGATATTCTCTTAATCGGGAATGACGTTCCTGCATTACAGGGAATAAAAGTTTGGCTTTCATCACAATTCTCCATGAAGGATATGGGAGAAGCCTCATTCATATTAGGTATGAAAATATATAGAGATAGATCAAAGAGGCTTCTGGGATTGTCCCAGTCGACATACATTGACACCGTGTTAAAAAGGTTTAGCATGGAAAATTCCAAGAAAGGCTATCTCCCGATAGGCCATGGAATCACTCTTTCCAAAAAGGATTGTGCGACAACCCCTGAGGAAAGAGAGCGTATGAGTAGAATACCATATGCTTCGGCAGTGGGTTCTATTATGTATGCTATGTTGTGTACTAGACCCGATGTGGCATACTCACTAGGGGTAGTGAGTAGATACCAATCTAACCCAGGAGAAGCACATTGGAAGGTGGTAAAGACCATCCTTAAGTATTTGCGAAATACTAAAGATCAATGGCTACTCTATGGAGATTCTGACCTAAAACTAGAGGGGTATACTGACTCCAGTTTTATGTCAGATCATGATGACAGCAAAAGTGTGTCAGGATTTGTTTTTATCCTAAATGGTGGAGCTATCTGCTGGAAAAGTTCCAAGCATCATACTGTTGCAGACTCGGTTTGTGAAGCAGAGTATATTGCCGCATCTGATGCAGCTAAAGAGGCTGTCTGGTCGCGGAAGTTCATAGGCGAGCTGGGAGTGGCACCTTCCCTGGAGCATTCTATTCCTCTGCATTGTGACAGCTCAGGGGCGATTGCTCAAGCCAAAGAACCGAAGGCACATCAGCGCACCAAGCATATTCTGCGGCGCTTTCACCTTGTACGAGAGATCGTGGAACGAGGTGACATCGACCTTCAGAAGATCGATGGAAAGGAAAATCCGGCTGACCCCTTTACCAAAGCCATCGGAATTAAAGAATTCGACAGTTATAAATGGAAGATGGGTATTCGATACTGTTCTGATTGGCTTTAGTCTAAGTGGGAGTTTGTTGGGAATTGTATCCCAAAGCCAATCATCTAGGTTGTAGATGGTTGAGCTAATTGTTATGTAATTTTATAATGAATAAAAGTTATTCTGGCTTCTCATCACTTTACATCTTCCTATAATGAATTCTTTAGTGATGATGTCCTTAGGACTACTATTACATCGATATAGAGAGGATATATCGAGTGGTCCTTAAACAGGGTTCTCAGCCAAATGATATGTTGTGCCTGGATAGCAACATATCAAGCATAGGCTGTTGTGGTTCGCATTGTTTGGTTGTCCTCTTGACCAAAGGAGTGTGGTGACACTGATGTGATCTGTAAATGGGATATTTGATATCTCATTAGACGTGACTCCGTGTAGCACCTTATCTGCCTAAGGATCGCTCGCGAATGGATATGGGCATAAGTGTCCCTCTGACCTGAGGTCACTATGGTAGCTTGCAAGCAACTCCCTGTGCTTTGGTGCCGGACTATCCGGATTTTTAATCCGGTGACGAAAGGTTTCTGGGTATAGGCAAGTACTTGTGAAGCAGTAGTGGACCAAGATGGAATTGACCTATCTAAATGGTTTGGATTGAATGTCTCGCAGTGTCTCAATTTAGCAAATCCTCGGCCGGGGTGGTCCCAGTGAAGAGTCACTGGACTTGCGAGATTGAGACACGTAGTGGATTGACATAGTTGGGGTTGGCAGTTCAACCCTAGGTCATCCTGAGCATTGGAGGTCAAAGGGATAAATTATGCGCTAACCATATGCCAGAGGTTCGATGGATTGCTCCTGCATCTTCGACCTATCCGGACGCCGAGACCCATTGCTAGGTGGTATCTTGTGCTGGTACTGGAAGTGTCCCAGTACTACCGTTTAGGTTCGAACCTATGAGGTCACACGCCACAGAGGATTTCTATCTGATCAGGAACCGATTCGATTGGGAATCGTTTCGGGTTTTGTCACGATTTTTGGTTGAGTTTTCTTCTGGATGACCCGGTCTTGGGTTGATCGGGTCTTCTCTGGATCAACCAGGAATATGTTCCTAGCTGACTAGGATTGAACCCATGTTCATCAAATGGTTTGATGAATGATTTTGTTTTAAATCGGTTGCAAATCGATTTCAACTCAAATCAGTGAGGTTGGACTGTAGAAAGATAGGGTTCGTTCTTAGCTTCGTTTTGAGTCCAGTTTCGTTCGATTTGGACTTCGTTTGACTGGGTTTTGGCCTGAACCCAATTGACCCTGCTTTGCCCTTGGACCGAAGGGCTTTTTGGTCATTTGCCGGTTCACCTATTGAACCGTCGTCTTCATCCTCACGCCTGAGACTTTTCAATTTCTGAAACCGAAACAGGGCGTTCCCTTCCCTGATTTATTTCAATTAAATCCCACTACCCCATCGCACCAAACTCAAGACCCTTGCTCTCCCCTTCGGTTGGCATCCAGAGGAATTTTTTATACCCCCTTCTTGCTCTCTTTCGGTGGGTTTTTTGAGAGCTTCCTCCATTTCTCTAAAAACCGTGAAAACTTGGGATCCGGCGGCTAGCGACGCCAGAGCTCCGATCAGAAGTTCCCACGGCGTGTATCCCCTCTAGAGGGATTTCGCCTGAGATCCTCGGAGCAGGTCATCGCTCCAATGCAAGGTAATCAAAGTTTGATCTTCAAATCCCCTTGCTGCAACCGTGGCCGTGGACGACTTTTGGAGCCCCGATTCGAAGAGGAAAATGCCGGAGACCTGGAGATCCGATTTCATCACCTTGTAGCGGTCAAGCAAGGATTCCAGCGGACCTAGGAGCTCGGAGTTTGGAGGCCTGTGCGCTCTGCAGTCGGCGTCTGAACATTGCTCCACGGTAAGCAATCTCTGGACCGAGGTTGAAGAAGGGTGGAATAGCGGGAATAGCTATTCCACCCTATTCCTCATTGCTATTCCACCCTATTCCTCCCTTATTCCAGCCTAGAATAAGTTCAATTTAATTTTATATGCATTTATACATATCCAAAAATTATGAAAAAAATATATGCCATGCATTTTATTGTTCTCTATGCAAATATATTTTTGATCCTGGTTTTGGGACAGGTTTTTCGTAATTAATTAAAATTGTTTTAAACATCTACCTGTTCCTATCCTCTGCTTAGTGTAGGCACAAAAAAAAAAAAAAAAATCAAAAAAATCTTCCTTCAAATGGTATCAGAGCCCAGGTTCAATTTAAAATTATATTTGCATGTTTTTAGTTAATTAAAATTGTTTAATTAACTAATTGGTAATTAGTTGAATTATTTAATTTTTAATTAAAATTGTTTAATTAAGAATTAATGATGGCATGTATTATTTTTAATTTTTTGATATGTTAAATGTAAATAAGAATTAATTGTAAAGGAGTTTTACAAGATTTAATTAAAATTGCTTTAATTAAATAATGGCTTGATTTCTTTTAATTATGAATTATTTGAAATATTTAAATGATAAATGCAAATTAGGGTTTATAAAACCTTAAGTCATTTGATAAGCCAATTGGGTTAAATGGTTGGGCTAGGATTAGATCCTAATTGGGTTAGACCTAGGTTTAGTTGAATGAACTCTAAAAATAATTTTAATCAAAAGTTGATTAAGGATTATCTTTTCCTAGTTTCTAATTAGTTAGAAGCTTGAGTCCATTCATCTAATGGATCTAATCTGGCTCAGTGGCTAACCTAACTCAATTTTTCTAATCTAATTGATGGCGGTAAACCAATTTGGTGTCTAAGGTAAGCAGCCTTTTGGTCCTTGGCTTTGAGGGTACCCTTTCCTGGCCAGTTCTTGTAATTGGTGTCTAAGGAAAGTGGTTAATGCCGTAACTCATGCCTCGACCGCACTTACCTGGCCAAATTGGCTAACCTGATTTGATTTAGAAAAGATTATTGAGTTAGATCAACCCATGCCATTTAAGGTTATCAGTCTGACTGATTTAGGTGCCCATGAACCTAACCATAAACCCTTCTAAGATTTAGTGGGAGTTTATGGATCAAGGTTCATGATTTTTTATATGTCACAAATTTTAAAATCCTCTAAATTATTAGGTCCTTAAAAAGGCCTAGTTAAGGAGTTAACAAGGTCTTTGCCTCCCATTAAGTGGGTTTGTAATATGTCCATTAGTTGGGTATGCATCGGCAGTTCCATAGAACGGGTGTATATCACGCTATTGGGATTACTCTCCCTAATATGAAGGTTGAGTGTGACCTTCTCAACAGTGATCAGGTGAGCCGTACCCTAGACGGGCTTGGTCATTTATTGGTTGGAAATACTCAATTCGGAATGTTAATGGTTGGACCTAACCGAGAGCCTGTAATAGTAGGCCCCTAGGTCGATTACAGTGCATCTTGGGGCAAAATAGATTACTAGAAATTGCTAAGGGTAGCAATTGGTTAAAAGAACCTACCTTTAAACACGTATGGGTGAGCCGTACCCTAGACGGGCTTGTACGTGGTCTATTGGATTCTAGTACCCACTTTGAATTATGACTTCACGGAATTGGAGGTAGAGGCTCCTATTCTGAAAAGTTAGTGGGAGAACCTTTTTGACTAAAGTCCAAGTCTTTAGGTTTTTGAAAATTACATAAACTAATTTTGGTCATATTTTTCTTTCAGATGTCCACCAGTCTGTCGCTCCGTCCATATTGGACAATGAAAAATTGACTGGACCCAACTTCGATAGCTGGTATCGAAGATTAAGGATAGTCCTTGAGCATGAACGGATCTTGTACGTTCTGACGGATCAGGCACCTGTAGTTCCCGCTGCCAATACTCGGGGACCGGTTAAAGACACTTACCAGAAGTGGATCTCTGATCGAACCACTGTCCGATGTATTATGCTGGCTGCGATGAACGATGAGTTCGGTCGCAGGTTTGAGGAGGCCCAGCCTGAGGATATCCTTCAAAGGTTGAAGGAGTCTTTTGGCACTCCTGATGATGCTGAGAGATACCGTATCTCCAGCGCCATCTATAACACGCGTATGCGTGAAGGTGCTTCTGTGACTGATCATGTTATGAACATGATCGAGTTGTTCGAGCGCCTGGGCAAGCTCGGCTGTCCCCTTCACGAACAGCTGGGAAAAGATGCGATCCTGAACTCCCTGCCACCCTCCTACGTGTCCTTTCTCGATCATTGGAGATTGAATAGGTCGGTAGTAAACTATCATGAGATGTTAGGTTACTGCAAGCCTATGAAAAGGACCACCAGCTCAACAAAGGGCTGGTGAATTATGTAGGAGGTTCCTCGGCAGGTGCTCCTCGACCCTTTAAGAAAAAGAATAAGAAGAAGAGCAAGAAGGTACAGTCTGCTCCTGGTCCAAGTCAGACCAAGAAGAAGTTAGACCAGAGCAAGGCAGAGTGCTTTTTTTGCAAGAAGCAGGGTCATTGGAAGAGGAATTGTCCTCTTACATCGCTTCACTTGACCCCAACAGGCCGAAGAAGAAGAAGCAGCAAGCTGTTGCTGCACCAGGTATATATATGATATATCCTAACTTTACTATTTGTGATACTACTAGCTGGGTATTAGATACCGGAAGTCCTATTCATATCTGTAATTCTTTACAGGGACTTCGAGTTAGTAGAAGATTCGAAGATGGTGAGAAGTACCTGAACGTAGGGAATGGAAATGCTGTTCCAGTTCTGGCGTTGGGTGTTCTGGAGTTGTCTTATGAGTCTTGTAATGTCACTCTAAGTGACTGTCATTATAGTCCTTCTTTCATGCTTAATGTTATTTCTGTAAGCCTTCTGGCCAATGAAAATTTTGAATTTTCAATAAAGAAAAACGTTTGTTCTATCATTTTGAATGGTAAGACTATCATGAATGGAAGCTTAGTTAATGGCATATATTTACTATCACAGCCTGTTATTGTAATGAGTACAAGTTCTAGTAAACGCCCTAGAATAGATGATGTCAATGAAGCCTATCTTTGGCACTGTAGGCTAGGTCACATCAATAAAAATAGGATTAACAAGTTAATAGGAGATGGCCTCCTAGATGTCAGTGATTGTGAATCACTGCCAACTTGTGAATCTTGTCTTATTGGAAAGATGACCAAATCACCTTTAAAGGAAAAGGTGAACGAGCCTCAGATATCCTAGGTCTTGTACATACTGATGTATGTGGACCTATGTCTATCTGTGCTAAAGGAGGTTTTAGATATTTCATTACTTTTACAGACGACCTTTCGAGGTTGGTTATGTCTATCTCATGAGACATAAGTCTGATTCGTTGAAATGTTCAAACGATATCGTAATGAAGTTGAAAAACAAACTAGAAAGGAAATCAAAATACTTCGATCAGATCGAGGTGGTGAATACCTTTCAGGTGAGTTTTTGACATATCTTGAGGAGAATGGGATTCTCTCTCAATGGACTCCTCCTATGACACCTCAGTTAAATGGAGTGTCTGAAAGGAGAAATCGGACCTTGTTGGACATGGTTCGATCTATGATGGGGTTTGCTACTTTGCCTATGTTTTTCTGGGGATATGCATTGGAGACTGCATGTCAACTTCTTAATAATGTTCCTAGTAAATCCGTTGACAAAACTCCATATGAAATATGGATAGGACGTAAGCCAACCCTTTCACGTTTTCGTGTCTGGGGGTGTCCGGCTTATGTCATGCGTTTGGAAACAGATAAACTAGGGCCAAGGTCTGAAAAATGTTTTTTTGTTGGTTATCCAAAAGAATCCAAAGGATACTACTTTTACTTGCTGATGAACAAAAGGTGTTCGTCAGACTTAGAGCTATCTTTTTAGAAAAGGAGTTCCTTATTAAAGGAACTGTAGCTTCTAAGATAGAACTTGATGAAGTTCTACAAGTAGAAGAACCTGGGCACACACAGGCTGCTATTGAACCTGATTTGGTAAGATCAAATCCTGAGCCTATTGTGCAATCATTAAGGAGATCCGATAGAGTATCGCGTCCACCGGATAGATATTTGGATATCTAATCCAGGATGGCGATCCTGTTGAACTCGATGAGAACAACGAGGATCCGATCACCTATATGGATGCAATGCAAAGGTCTGATTCTGAGTTATGGCTTGGAGCCATGAAATCCGAAATGGAGTCCATCGAAATCAACCATGTATGGACATTGGTTGATGCACCTGAAGGGATAAAACCCATTGGGTGCAAATGGATCTTCAAAAGAAAAGAGGCGCAGACGGGAAGGTAGAGACCTATAAAGCCCGTCTGGTTGCCAAGGGGTATCGTCAACGTTATGGTATTGACTATGACGAGACATTTTCTCCTGTGGCAATGCTAAAATCCATTCGGATTATGCTAGCTTTAGCTGCACATTTTGACTATGAGATCTGGCAAATGGATGTCCGAATAGCCTTCCTAAATGGAGAGCTGGAGGAGGAAGTGTATATGACACAACCTGAAGGGTTCACTTCCATAGATGAGTCAAAAGTGTGTAGACTTCAGAAGTCTATATATGGGCTAAAGCAAGCATCTCGAAGTTGGAACATGCGGTTTGATAAGTGTATCAAATCGTATGGCTTCGTTAGGAACGGAGAAGAACCTTGCATATATAAATGGGCCAAATGGTCTGTAGTTGTATTTCTTGTATTGTATGTGGACGATATTCTCTTAATCGGGAATGACGTTCCTGCATTACAGGGAATAAAAGTTTGGCTTTCATCACAATTCTCCATGAAGGATATGGGAGAAGCCTCATTCATATTAGGTATGAAAATATATAGAGATAGATCAAAGAGGCTTCTGGGATTGTCCCAGTCGACTACATTGACACCGTGTTAAAAAGTTTTAGCATGGAAAATTCCAAGAAAGGCTATCTCCCGATAGGCCATGGAATCACTCTTTCCAAAAAGGATTGTGCGACAACCCCTGAGGAAAGAGAGCGTATGAGTAGAATACCATATGCTTCGGCAGTGGGTTCTATTATGTATGCTATGTTGTGTACTAGACCCGATGTGGCATACTCACTAGGGGTAGTGAGTAGATACCAATCTAACCCAGGAGAAGCACATTGGAAGGTGGTAAAGACCATCCTTAAGTATTTGCGAAATACTAAAGATCAATGGCTACTCTATGGAGATTCTGACCTAAAACTAGAGGGGTATACTGACTCCAGTTTATGTCAGATCATGATGACAGCAAAAGTGTGTCAGATTTGTTTTTATCCTAAATGGTGGAGCTATCTGCTGGAAAAGTTCCAAGCATCATACTGTTGCAGACTCGGTTTGTGAAGCAGAGTATATTGCCGCATCTGATGCAGCTAAAGAGGCTGTCTGGTCGCGGAAGTTCATAGGCGAGCTGGGAGTGGCACCTTCCCTGGAGCATTCTATTCCTCTGCATTTGTGACAGCTCAGGGGCGATTGCTCAAGCCAAAGAACCGAAGGCACATCAGCGCACCAAGCATATTCTGCGCGCTTTCACCTGTACGGAGATCGTGGAACGAGGACATCGACCTTCAGAAGATCGATGGAAAGGAAAATCCGGCTGACCCCTTTACCAAAGCCATCGGAATTAAAGAATTCGACAGTTATAAATGGAAGATGGATATTCGATACTGTTCTGATGGCTTTAGTCTAAGTGGGAGTTTGTTGGGAATTGTATCCCAAAGCCAATCATCTAGGTTGTAGATGGTTGAGCTAATTGTTATGTAATTTTTATAATGAATAAAAGTTATTCTGGCTTCTCATCACTTTACATCTTCCTATAATGAATTCTTTAGTGATGATGTCCTTAGGACTACTATTACATCGATATAGAGAGGATATATCGAGTGGTCCTTAAACAGGGTTCTCTCCCAAATGATATGTTGTGCCTGGATAGCAACATATCAAGCATAGGCTGTTGTGGTTCGCATTGTTTGGTTGTCCTCTTGACCAAAGGAGTGTGGTGACACTGATGTGATCTGTAAATGGGATATTTGATATCTCATTAGACGTGACTCCGCTAGCACCTTATCTGCCAAGGATCGCTCGCGAATGGATATGGGCATAAGTGTCCCTCTGACCTGAGGTCACTATGGTAGCTTGCAAGCAACTCCCTGTGCTTTGGTGCCGGACTATCCGGATTTTTAATCCGGTGACGAAAGGTTTCTGGGTAATAGGCAAGTACTTGTGAGCAGTAGTGGACCAAGATGGAATTGACCTATCTAAATGGTTTGGATTGAATGTCTCGCAGTGTCTCAATTTAGCAAATCCTCGGCCGGGGTGGTCCCAGTGAAGAGTCACTGGACTTGCGAGATTGAGACACGTAGTGGATTGACATAGCTGGGGTTGGCAGTTCAACCCTAGGTCATCCTGAGCATTGGAGGTCAAAGGGATAAATTATGCGCTAACCATATGCCAGAGGTTCGATGGATTGCTCCCGCATCTTCGACCTATCCGGACGCCGAGACCCATTGCTAGGTGGTATCTTGTGCTGGTACTGGAAGTGTCCCAGTACTACCGTTTAGGTTCGAACCTATGAGGTCACACGCCACAGAGGATTTCTATCTGATCAGGAACCGATTCGATTGGGAATCGTTTCGGTGTTTTGTCACGATTTTTGGTTGAGTTTTCCTTGGATGACCCGGTCTTGGGTTGATCGGGTCTTCTCTGGATCAACCAGGAATATGTTCCTAGCTGACTAGGATTGAACCCATGTTCATCAAATGGTTTTGATGAATGATTTTGTTTAAATCGGTTGCAATCGATTTCAACTCAAATCAGTGAGGTTGACTGTAGAAATATGGTTCGTTCTTAGCTTCGTTTTGAGTCCATTTTCGTTCGATTTGGACTTCGTTTGACTGGGTTTTGGCCTGAACCCAATTGACCCTGCTTTGCCCTTGGACCGAAGGGCTTTTTTGTCATTTGCCGTTCACCTATTGACCGTCGTCTTCATCCTCACGCCTGAGACTTTTCAATTTCTGAAACCGAAACAGGGCGTTCCCTTCCCTGATTTATTTCATTAAATCCCACTACCCCATCGCACCAAACTCAAGACCCTTGCTCTCCCCTTCGGTTGGCATCTAGAGGAATTTTTTTATACCCCCTTCTTGCTCTCTTTCGGTGGGTTTTTTTGAGAGCTTCCTCCATTTCTCTAAAAACCGTGAAAACTTGGGATCCGGCGGCTAGCGACGCCGGAGCTCCGATCAGAAGTTCCCACGGCGTGTATCCCCTCTAGAGGGATTTTCGCTAGGAGGTCGTCCTGAGCCTCGGAGCAGGTCATCGCTCCAATGCAAGGTAATCAAAGTTTGATCTTCAAATCCCCTTGCTGCAACCGTGACCGTGGACGACTTTTGGAGCCCCGATTCGAAGAGGAAATGCCGGAGACCTGGAGATCCGATTTCATCACCTTGTAGCCGGTCAAGCAAGGATTCCAGCGGACCCAGGAGCTCGGAGTTTGGAGGCCTGTGCGCTCTGCAGTCGGCGTCTGAACATTGCTCCACGGTAAGCAATCTCTGGACCGAGTTTGAAGAAGGGGGAATAGCGGGAATAGCTATTCCACCCTATTCCTCATTGCTATTCCACCCTATTCCTCCCTTATTCCAGCCTGGAATAAGTTCAATTTAATTTTTATATGCATTTATACATATCCAAAATTATGAAAAAAATATATGCCATGCATTTATTGTTCTCTATGCAAATATATTTTTTGATCCTGGTTTTGGACAGGTTTTTCTGTAATTAATTAAAATTATTTTAAACATCTACCTGTTCATATCCTCTGCTTAGTGTAGGCCAAAAAAAAAAAAAAAATCAAAAAAATCTTCCTTCACCTGATGTGGGTGAGGTTGAGGCACATTAAAATTGGGGTCAGGAGTCCCAATTTCGATGTCTAGGTTCTTCAAGTACTTGGACTCGGTCCCTAAGTTTGGTAAGATCCTCATGAATTTGTGCGCTAACTAGGCCACAGTGTTTGTCATATCTGATTCCTTTTAGCCATACTTTCAGTAAGAGTT
>CM038049.1:124497662-124537662 GCA_021397845.1 Areca catechu
AGGGGGTTGAGGATTTGGTGGAGGACTTGGAGGGATGTGGCCAACCTCCTTGAATTGAATCTCCCTTGTTGGCGCCCAAAGGATGATGAGGTGGCTGGTGAAGTGGCACCTGATGATGTGGCATGGTGAGGTGGTCTTCTACTTGGATAAGAATGACATGTGTCACCCAGTGGTCCTAGTTGATGGTCCTTTTCTCTTGCTTGGTTGATGTGTCTTCTCTTCTTCATGTGGTCAAATTCTGGGGTCTAGAATTTGAGTCTTGTTGCTGGCTTTCATGGCTTTAAGACTTGATTAGACTTAACTCAATTGAATTAGACTTAACTCAACTGAACTGACTTGACTGACCTAGACTTTAAAACTTGAAATGGACTTACAAGAAATGAAATTTTAAAAGTAATTACAGGACTCAATAAACACTCTTGATTTGAAACTCAAAATTAATTACAGGACTCTTGAAAAGGAAATGACTCTTGAAAATAAAATATTTTTGAACTAAAGGATACAAGGTAACCTAATTATCTTCGATCCAAATTGGGATAAGGCTAACCTTGTTGGAGTGAAGTTTCTTTCAGCTTCTGGTGTCCACACCAATTCTCCTGGGGTGGGCAGAACTCGACCCAGTCGAGTATGGTTCAGTTTTGCCCTGGTAATGCTCGAACAAGTCTGGGTTAAGTCTTTGCAGGTCCTCTCGAGTAATCCAAGAGTTGTCGGACTCAGGTCGACCTTGCCATTGAACCAGGTATCGCTAATAGTCCTTATTCCTGGTAGTAATGATCTTGTCATCCAGGATTCTCTCAATCCTCTCTCTCTGCTCAGGTAAGGTTGGTGGTGGACACTCGGAAATATGCTCACTCTCAATGAAAGTTTCTGGCTCAAAAGGCTCACTAGGTATTAGTAGTGGTTCTTTGTATTCTACTAGGTCTGAAACATTGAAGGTTGTACTAATACCCATATCAGGTGGAAGTTCCAAAACATATGCATTAGGCCCTATTTTCTTTAAGATCTTAAAAGGTCCTGCTCCGCGGGCATGCAGCTTCTTTATGGTTCCAGGGGGAAACCATTCAGGGTTGAGCCTAATCATCGCATAATCCCCTTCACAGAATTTTTTAGCCCTCTTATGTGAGTCAGCTAAGTGTTTATAAGTTTCATTGCTCAGGTTGATCTTATTACTGATTTCTTTATGCAGATTTGTGACATGCTGTGCAAAAGACTCAGCAGACTCAGAAACTTACACAAGTACTTATGAAATGCAGACTGAACTAGGCATCTTTATTGAGAGAAATTTTATTGGACTCTCTAGGGCCTAAACCTAACAGATTAATGACTCTCTAGGTTTGACCCTGGTCTGGTATGCACATGAGAATTTACCATGGGTTCCTAGCAAATGCCATAAGGTTTTCCAAAAGTAGGTAGCAAAAGGAATAGGCTTTAAAAGCTCATGCATCCTAGTAATCTCATCAAAATGAAACT
Organism: Areca catechu; assembly: GCA_021397845.1. Lineage (NCBI taxonomy): Eukaryota > Viridiplantae > Streptophyta > Magnoliopsida > Arecales > Arecaceae > Areca > Areca catechu. Next base: position 124,499,133 of record CM038049.1, read on the forward strand.
TAATGGCTCTAAAATTATGATAAGACTCAGGAAAAGGCAGGAAATAGGAATCCGAGACTTGGGATAATTTAGGAGAATCTTGAAATAGACCTTGGTTACTCATGATGACCTTAAGATTAGAATTTTGATCTACAGGCAGCATGCTTCTAGGTAGTTGAAGGTCATCAGGAAAGTCTTCTAGAATAATGATTGGGTTCTTCTCAGGTACCTGAAGGAGTTCTTGTGTCGAAGCTAAAGTATTGGGTTCTTCCTGAGGGCATTGTCTTACGGGAACCAAGTCATCACTAAATTTTGGTTGTTCTGATGTTTTAGGACTAGGCTCAATAATCTTTTCTTTACTAAAGGTTTCCTCAGGTAAGGTACTAAAGTTGTTCTCTTCACAGTCTTCCCCTTCATTTTCATCTATTAAATTTATGTTAGTCTCATACACATATTTACTAGGTTCAGACTTGCCTTCTTCCTTCCCTAGCCCTTCAGTTTGAGGATACCCTAAGTCTTGAGTATTCATGAACTCAACTTGTACTTCAGGGTTCTTACTCCTATCATTCATATGAGCTAATGGGAAAGTAAGAGTTGGTTGGTCTAAGGAAAATTGTTTAGCCAGCATTTGGTTCAATTGGGCCATTAGATCATTTAGGCCTTTCAGCATGGTTTCAAGATTCGGGTCCATGGCTACACTGGACTGGGCTTGGATTGGTGAATATGGTGTCCCTGCTCTAGTTGTCATGCATGCAAATGGACTCAAGCTTGAGCTAAGGTTTCCTAGACCTAGAGCACAAATTAGAGGTCTAATTAAGTGAACCAACTAGCTAGTAGTACTTATGGGACTTAGCCAGGTAGGTGGTGGGGAGTGAAGGTCCCTGATTGCCAACCTTAGACACCAATCTGAGATTGGCCAGGTAGGCGGACCAAATCACAAGCCCTGATGCACCAATCCTAGACACCAAGCCAGTAAGCACACACCAATTAGCTGACACAGTTAACTTGACCCTAACCTGAACCCAATTTGTTGGTGTCCCTAACCCACTAGGGCAATTAACGTTCTACTCAATTTTAATTAATGGGCTGGGATCGATATGCTGGTTGGTGATTTTTGGGCTAGGGACAGGTGATGAAATCCCGACCCTATATCAAATTGATGCCCTTAATTTGATTTCTCATGAGATGAATGAAATGCAAAGGTGCTGCAGAAGTGTGTTGCAGTTTGAAAGTGGTGTGGAAAATGTGATGAAAAAATGTCCAAAAATTATGAAAAATTCACAGAGGATTCCTAACTTATATGTTTCAATGCAGGTGAAAGGAATTTAAAAATAAAATCTGTACTACTCTAAGCAGATCCTACAATTGAAGATAAATAAAAAGGACAGAACAGAACCCTAATGACAGTGTCGAACTGCAAAAATTTTTATTTTTTTTATAATTTTTTTCTGATGATGAAATTTAATATGGTGATAACTGACTTAAAAAGGAACAAGAAAAAAAATATTTCAATATAAAATCAGTGACTTGCCTTTGGAGCTGCAGACGGATTACAGTAAACAGATGCAAATTTTCAGAAAACAGAACCTAATCAAACAAGTGCAATGGCTTACCCAAAACTTCAATCTAAAAACTCACGTCCGGCCAGGGGCTCATTATTCCCATGGGTCGTGACAGTGTACTGGAGTACACCCGCTCAGGAGGCGTGAATTTTAGATCTTGCTTGGATTTAAAGAAAACTATTCTACCCTAATGCAACCATGCTCTGATACCAAGATGATGCGGCACGCATATGATTAATGTTTTGAATATGGTGTTTGTAGAGCAATGAAACCTAATTATACTTAGCATTGTACTCATCTTAATAAGATTTAAGGATTATATGAAAAGGGACTATTACATGATTAGACACAACTCTAAAACTAAGAAGGAAGAAGATCTAGACAATAGGGGCTAATGATTGAGGACTTACCTTGATGAGTTTTCCAACCTTCCTATGATTCAAAACTTGAAACTACTGATGCTCAGGACTGGAGATCTTGGATAACAGTGATCAGAACCCTGGACTTGTGCTTCAGCTTGTTGGTTCATTGTCAAGGGGAACCCTGTTCACAACTCAAGGACTTCGAAGGACCCTGCAATGAAGATCAAAGTTAAGGTTGAAGGATGCAAACATAAAGAAGGGATGGGAGAACTTGTGAACGAAGAAAAGATAGTTGAGAAGATCTGGCCGACTCCAATGCCTTTGCCTTGAGCTTGGATGATGAATTGCTAGGGAACAGAGTGGCTTTGGGCGTGGAAGAAGAAGATAGGAAAAATTTCACACATAAAACTCAAGACAACTTCACTTCAAACTTCATTCATTTCCAAAATCAATCCCTTTTACAATGGGCGTCCAAGGCTTTTAATAACCTCACAAAGCTAGCTTTTGAAATTTAAAAACTCCCCAAATCGAGGAGGATTACAAGGGGGGTTGGAGGATTTGGTGGAGAGTTTGGAGGGATGTAGGGGGGTTGAGGATTTGGTGGAGGACTTGGAGGGATGTGGCCAACCTCCTTGAATTTGAATCTCCCTTGTTGGCGCCCAAAGGATGATGAGGTGGCTGGTGAAGTGGCACCTGATGATGTGGCATGGTGAGGTGGTCTTCTACTTGGATAAGAATGACATGTGTCACCCAGTGGTCCTAGTTGATGGTCATTTTCTCTTGCTTAGTTAATGTGTCTTCTCTTCTTCATGTGGTCAAATTCTGGGGTCTAGAATTTGAGTCTTGTTGCTGGCTTTCATGGCTTTAAGACTTGATTAGACTTAACTCAATTGAATTAGACTTAACTCAACTGAACTGACTTGACTGACCTAGACTTTAAAACTTGAAATGGACTTACAAGAAATGAATTTTAAAAGTAATTACAGGACTCAATAAACACTCTTGATTTGAAACTCAAAATTAATTACAGGACTCTTGAAAAGGAAATGACTCTTGAAAATAAAATATTTTTGAACTAAAGGATACAAGGTAACCTAATTATCTTCGATCCAAATTGGGATAAGGCTAACCTTGTTGGAGTGAAGTTTCTTTCGGCTTCTGGTGTCCACACCAGCGGACCTATCGACCACCGCCGACGGGGCGGCGGCGAAGCGACGACCCACGAGCGGGCACGTGCGGGATGCCATCGCACCGACCGCGGCGGCGCGCGGAGGGCCCGTCGTCGCGGCGTGGCGGGATGGCTCGCCCGCGCCGAGCGGCGAGGTGGAAGGCACGGCCGTGCACCGGCGAGGGCGCCGCGGCGGATGGCCCCGGGACCGGGGCCCGTAGGCGGATGGGCGCGCCCCAGGGTCCCTGATCGCGCGCACCGTCGCCGTGCCTGGCCGGCGGAACGGAGCGGGGAACCGTACCGCTCGGGCATCCGCCCGGGCAGGCACGGCGGCGTCGACCTCGACGGCCCCGTCCCCGTGCTTGTGCCGGTGCGGCGGCACCACCGTCCGCCCGGGCGCTGCCGTGCAGGTCCCGGCTTGAGCGCGGGTGCCGGTGCGGCGGATTGCCTGCTCGACGGCTCCAACTGCGGGGGTCAGATGCATGCCCGAGTGACGGTTACGAAAAGGAGCCGGGCGTCGCGTCGGAGCCGTCGGGCCGCAGGTGCCCAGCCCACCGGGACCGGAGACGGCGCGCTCTCCCCGGCCACTCCCCGCCTTTGGTCGGATGCCCCTCCCGGAGCACCGGGTTCGCCGCATTGGATGAAACCAAGATGCTCCGGGTGGGTGCCCGTGCCGTGCGCGTCGAGACACGGGTCCCGAGAGTGCGGGCGCGACTCCGGACCCTCCGCGAGGGCCCGGTGAGCGCCCACGCTACCACGACCTTGCCATGGTGACAGAGACCAGAATTCCACGGTGGGCCCCGGCATCGCACGGCCGGATGCGGGGCACGCCCGGGCGGGGGCACGGACGGTAGGCCGCGGGACGCACGTGGGCGCGCGGGTCGCGGCACCGCCGGGTGCAGGTCATCGGGCGTGCGCGGGTCGCTGCAGGGGCGTGCCCGGGCCATGGCACAGCCGGGCACAAGTCACCGGGCACGCGCGAGCCATGTCCCGCCGGGCGCGAGGCCCCGGACGCGCACAAGGGCACGGCGGGCTCGGGCGCGCGCGGGTCGTGGCACTAGCGCGCACGCGTCGTGGCACGGCACGCGCGGGTCACCGGGCGCTCGCGCGCGGGCCATGGCACGGAAGCGCGTGGGTCATGGTGCAGCCATGCGCAGGGCGACGGGCGCGCGCGCGGTTCATGGCACCGCCGGGTGCGAGGCACCGGGCACGCACAAGGGCACGGCGGGCTCGAGCGCGCGCGGGTCATGGCACGGGCGTGCGCGGGTCAGGCGCTGCCATGCGCAGGGCAACGGGAGCGCGCGTACGCGGGTCGTGGCACGGGCGTGCGCGGGTCATGCCACCGCCGGGTGTGCACAAGGGCATTGCGGGCTCGGGCACGCGTGGGGTCATGGCACGGGCGTGCGCGGGTCACCGGGCGCGCGCAGGCGCGGGTCACGGCACGGGCGGGCGCGGGTCACAAAGCTGCCATGCGCAAGTCAACGGGCGCGTGCCACGGCGCGGGCGTGCGCGGGTCACGGCACCGTCGGGCGCAAGGCAACATGCGCGGGTCACGGCACTGGCGTGCGCGGGTCACGGAGCAGCCGGGCGCGGGATGCCCGGCGCGCGCGCGGGTCACGGCGCGGGCTTGCACGGGTCACCGGGCGCGCGCGGGCCACGGCACTGGCATGCGCAGGTCACGGCGCTTCCGGGCGCGGGTCACGGCACGGGAGTGCGCGGGTCATCGGACGCGCGCGCGGGTCACGGCGCCGCCGGGCGCGCACGCGCGTGTCGTGGCACGGGCGCGCGCGGGTCACGGGGCTGCCTGGAGCGTGTTAACCGGCGCGTGCGCGGGTCATGGCACGGGCTTGCACGGGTCACGGCGCTGCCGGGCGCGAGGAGCCGGGCGCGGGCCATGTCACGGGCGGGCGCAAGGCACGCGCGGGTCGTGCCAAGGGCGTGCGCCGATCACGGCACGGACGGGTGCGAGGCACCGAGCTCGCACGAGGGCATGGCACGTGCCGGTCCTGGCACGGCGCGCGCTGGTCATGGCACGGGCCGGTGCATAGCACCGGGTGTGCGCGAGGGTCTTGGCACGGGCGTGAGCGGGTCACGGCACCGCCGGGCGCGGGCGTGCATGGGTCGCGGCACCGCCGGGCGCAAGGCCACGGCCGCGCGCAAGGGAGCGGGCGTGCGCGGGTCATGGCACCGGCGGGCGCAAGGCCCCGGGCGTGCGCGGGTCGTGGCACCACCGGGTGCAAGGGGCCGGGCGCGGGCGTGCATGGGTCATGGCACCGGCGGGCGCAAGGCCCCGGGCGTGTGCAAGAGCGCGGGCGTGTGCGGGTGACAGCGCTACCGGGTGCAAGGGGCAGAGAACGGGCGTGCACGGGTCATGGCACGGGCATGCGCGGGTCACCGGGCGCGCGCGCGCCCGGGTCATGGCACGGGAGTGCACGGGTCAACGGGCGTGCGCGGGTCATGGTACGGGACTGCACGGGTAACCCAGCACGTGCGCCCGGGTCATGGCACGGGCGTGCGCGGGTCCCGGCACCGCCGGGCTCGAGTTGGTGCCGGCACCAGACTCAGAAGAAGACTTCAGAGCTCCATCTGGATCTCTAATTAACCTTGCCCGAAGAATTAGGATTTTTTTTGGCTTGTAATAAGGGTTGACTGGATCAACTCAATTTTAGTTTGAGTCTGTATTACCTGCATTTTTATTTTGTTGAGTCATGTTGACTCAGTAGTGGACTAGGGCTTCAACCTGGGGTGTTACATTTTCTCCCAAGGCCAAGCAAGTGGGCGCCACACTCCCAGCCATACGCCTGAGTCCAGGGGGCGCCACATCTCCATCCAGCAGGCTTTGGTCCCCACACCACAGATAGCAGCTCCCCTCTTTCATGCGCCAATTGAGGAGAAATCCACCAGGGGTCCACAAATCAAGGGGGCGGCCCAAGACTTCCCAAAAGAACCAAACTATGAAGGGGAAGAAATTCTCTTGGAGAGAAATTCAAGGAGGCGCCCATTACCTGCCAGAAATACTCAAAACAAAGTTAGAAGGAGCCATAACTTGGGGAGAAAGAAAAGGAGGTATCCAAAAAGGGTTGAGCCATGGAAGGAAGGAGATTTCTCTTGAAAAGCAAGGTTAGGAGGCGCCCTAATCATTCCAACTAAAGCCAGATATAAAAGGCAACAAATTTTCTCTTTGAGGGCAAGGTTAAGAGGCGCCCAAACACTTCCAGATAAGGCCAAGCATAGAAGGAAAAAAATATTTTCTTGGAGGTCAAGACAAGGAGGCGCCACCCACTTTCCTTTTTGAAGCTTCAATCAACTTTGGAATTAATTGGCCGGCCATATGAGTAGGGATTGATATCCTAATTTGAAGATCCCCTCCTTTAGTCCCACATGGGAAGATGTAAAACCCTACTCTCTTGTAATGGCCTATAAATTAAACCCCCATGTATGTTTGAAAAGAATCAGATGAATGAAACCAAATTTTTTTTATGAGCAAAACTTTGTGTTTTCTCTCTTCCGCACTTGCATCCAGGTGTTGAGCTCCGTGAGGGAGTAAATCTGGGTTCCCCAGGAACCTTGAGGATGTGTGAGATCTCCAAAACCCAAACCCTAGGTTAGCCACTTCTACTCCAAAACCCTAGCCGCCCACCATCCACTTCAATCCACCAAACCCTAGCCTATCCCACCTCCCACGGCCTCTCTCTCCAAGTCCAGGCCGACCACCAGCATCCAGCTACAGTCCGGATACTTCAGATCCAAAGCTCTTTCCAGAGGGAGTCGAATCAGCCTTCAAGAGAATCCGGATCTCAGCGACATCAGCCTTCAAGTTCTTCGAACTGGTAAATCCTTCCCTGAGTCTCTGAATCCATCACTTGTTTTTCTTCTTCCTAGATCTTGAGTCCAGGAGAAGCCGACCCAGCCTCAAGACCAGTATTGGAGGATCCATTGCGAAGATAGCCGAATCCGAGGATCCAACAATCTGCTCGAGAGAGTTCTTCCACCCAAATTCTGTGAAGATCACTGTCTGGTTGGTAAACCATCTCTTCTCTTTATTTCTGTCCTGTTGAAAGTTCAGAGCGAAACCCTAGGTCTGGGAGTTTCTCAACCCCCAGCGATCCGTTACTTCTGAACTACTCTGATAACTTAGCTTTTTCTAAATTGTGCTTTCAATCCTTACCTAGTTTCCATCAACTTAGTTTAACTTTACTTTGAGTCGAAGCCAATTTCTGAAATATATAAAAAAAAAAAAAAAAAGAATTAATCTTAAATTTACTTCCGCATACGCTTCTTTGTTCTTTGTTCTGCATCATTTTTGGTATCAGAGCTTCCGTTCTGCATCATTTTTGGTATCAGAGCCCTGTCTAGGGTTTCTGTTTTGATTGCTTGTTTGAGTCTCTCTCTTTTTACTTTGTCTGCTCGAAGTAGACTCCCCAGGACGTCCGGTCCTAGGAACGAAGCGAGGTGCAAACCTCCTCTTCCCATTCCACGGGGTGTTCCTAGGGCGTGTAGGGGATCCGTTGGGTTATAACTTCGTAGCAGGAATTGTAAACGGGGAAGTACTCTATTTTTAGCCCATAATTACCCTGTTTCAGGAATTATTTCTTACTGTACATAACTCCAAATTTGGTGATTTTTGTTTTACTGAAACCAGTATAATTGAAGCTATTTTGCATAATTTTACAGTGATTTATTGGTTTCCATGGGATTTCTGAGAATTAAATTACTGCAACTCTATTTTTGTGTTTTGCAATCCAATTATTTTTGAGTGTTCATCTCTTAATTCATCTTAAGGGCATTTGAGCAACTAAGATAAGGGGAGGAGTTGATAACCTCTCCTTAGCCCAAAACCACCACCCACTCATTCGAACCTAAGCCTTTAATCTAAAATTGATTAGACCTAATTTGCCCTAGTGGGCTAGGGACATCAACAAGTCGGGTCAAGGCTCGTGTTGAGTCAGTTTGTCTGGTTACTCTATGTGTGCTTTATACTCAGTGTCTAGAACGGTGGTTCAGGGATTCCATCCCGAAGGGCTTGTGTACTGGTCCGCCTACCTGGCCAATCTCTGATTGGTGTCTAGGATTGGCATTTAGGGACCTAACACTCCCCTTACACCTGCCTGGCTGAGTCCCGAGTTACTACAGGCTAGCTTGCCACTCTGATTGGGCATCTAGTTTGGACTCTAGGTCTAGTGAGCCAGTAATCGCTTTAGTCTAGTCACATTCTGTGTGTTTGCTTGCATCATCATGACTACCCGGAATGGAGTACCCTACCAACCTGGTCAAACCCAACCTGATTTAGAGGCCATGGTTAGAGCTCTTACTGAAAGTATGAACAAATTGAGTCAGGATATGACCGCTACTGTTACCCAGTGTAAAGAACAAGTCCATGAGAATTTTACCCAGCTTAGGGATCGAGTCCAAGTACTTGAGAAACGTAGACATCAAAATTGGACCCCTAATCCAAAATTTAATAGGCCCCAACCTCATCCATGCCAGGAGCCTAGGAGGACCTTATACCGTGATCCCGAGCATAACCTTAGGAAGCCTAACCATGATATCTATAGTGTGGATCGTGTCTATGAGAGGTCCTTACAATATTCTAGACCAGTCACTCAACAACCCATGTCTTCTAGATCAAACCATTTAGATCCACACCCATGCTCAAGTAAGGTCTCTACTAGCTTGAAACCCAGTGTGACCCAGGTTCCTATATCGCAAGAATGTTTGTTTTGTGGAGAAAGAGGCCATAAATCTAGTCAGTGCCCATGCATAGGACTGGCTTGTGCACAGCTAAGTGGTAAGAATCCTAAGGATGACATTAATGAGGGAGAACCCAAGCCTACCAATGAGGAAGAAAGGTTAGGTATGACAAGCCTAGAATCAGTTGACCCGATTACCACTGACCCAAAATCCATTGAAGATGGCATCGAGGAAGTATATGATGCTGGCTTGAGTCTAGTTGATGAATATGAGGGGGAAGAACTTGAAGAATGTGACATCGATACTACTTTCCTTACCTGAGGAGACCTTGGAGAGCAGCCAAGTGGTAGGACCTAGTTCAGAAATTCAAGAGATTTGTGAGAACCAGGTTCCTTTAGTCAAATACCCCCAGGAAGAACTCATAGTGTTAGTCCGAGCTATTAGTTCGTACCCTCTAATGAGGGTCATTCCCCAAGTACCAATTGAAGATCTTTGCACTGAACTGTTTAAGTTTGCCCACCCTATGGTAGATCCTCTCCTTAGGATGACTGAATCAAGCCTCTTACAATTGGACCTTGTCCCATGCCCAGCCACTAAGGTCTCTCCCGTAATCTTAGTTGAACATCCTTGTCTTGAGCAGATTGATTCACCCAGTCCTGTAGAAGTCCTCCTTATGGCCCCAGACCCCTTCCTTCGCATGATTGACCTACCCTTCTATAGAGTATACCTTTCCGCACCCATAGGTCAAATTTCAAGTCTTGAGGTCATCATCCATAGGCCCTTCCATGAATCATTCTCTAATCCAGTTCTTGAGAAAGTGGATCATTATTTGCTTAGAGAACAAACCTTAACTATTGCAATCACATGTCCTAGGCTACTTCCAGAACCATCTCTTGATCCATTCCTGGGAGTAGCAAACTTTTCCTTTCATAAGGATGACCAGTTGACACTCATAGATCACCATTCAAACCTTCAGGTCACCACCTTTAGTCAACAGGTAATTCAAGACTCCACCTCATATCTCCTCCCTTTCTCTAGGACTTCCAATGCTTCTTACACCATCCAAGTATACTTTGTCGAAGCCTTTAGAGTGAACCACGTGTCAGAACCTATTAGGTTTGCCACCTACTTCTGGAAGACCTTATGGCACCTACTAGGCATCCATAATAAGTTTTCATGCTCTGCATGCCCTCCTCCGATCCAAGGTCAAACCTAGAGAGACTTAGTTTGTTAGGTTTAGACCTAGGGTTCCTTTGTAATAAAGTCCATTCTTTAGGAATGCGTCGTCAGTCTAGTTTAGTTTTCTTGACCCTTTACTAGGCTTTGGCTCAGATTTTGGTTTGATTGAGAGCACCAGGAATTGGGATTTGTATTTTGTCCAGGGCTGAAATTGCATTCAATGTTTCGATCAATAGGTCTATAGGCTAGAGTCCCTTTGAAATTGTTCATGGATACAAGCCTCACACACCACTTGATATGATTTCACTTCTAGCCCACACACACAAGTCTCTTGATGCACTTGCATTGCATGTAAAAGACTTGCATAAAGAAATTCATGTCAAAATAAATTTAAGTAATGAAACTTATAAGAAGTTGGCTGATTCTCAAAGACGAGTCAAAACTTTTGTTGAGGGAGACTATGTAATGATTAGGTTAAGGCCTGAACGGTTTCCTCCTGGAACCGTTAGAAAGTTACATGCTAGAGGAGCTGGACCCTTTAGAGTGGTGAAGAGAGTAGGATCCAATGCCTATGTGCTCGAGTTGCCTCCAGAACTAGGCATTAGCTCCACTTTCAACATTACAGACCTAGTAGAGTATGGAGAGCCAGCTGTGATTCCCAGTGAGGCTTTTGAACCTAATCCTGCTCTTGAGAGTGAACCCAACCCTGTGTGTCCAACAAACTGGCCTGTGAGGAAAGAGCAGATTGAAAAGATCCTGGATGATCAGGTTATCTCTACTCGTAATCGAGGATACCAAAGATACCTGGTCCGCTAGCTAGGAAGGCCAGATTCTGATGACTCTTGGATCTCCCGAGAAGAATTACAAGAGTTGGACCCAGACCTCTTGGAGAGATACCAGAGCCAACTTGATCCATACTCGACAAGGTCGAGTTCCTCCCACCCTGGGAGAATAGGTGCGGGCACCAGACTCAGAAGAAGACTTCAGAGCTCCATCTGGATCTCTGATTAACCTTGCCCGAAGAATTAGGATTTTTTTTGGCTTGTAATAAGGGTTGACTGGATCAACTCAATTTTAGTTTGAGTCTGTATTACCTGCATTTTTATTTTGTTGAGTCATGTTGACTCAGTAGTGGACTAGGGCTTCAACCTGGGGTGTTACATTTTCTCCCAAGGCCAAGCAAGTGGGCGCCACACTCCCAGCCACACTCCCAGCCATACGTCTGAGTCCAGGGGGCGCCACATCTCCATCCAGCAGGCTTTGGTCCCCACACCACAGATAGCAGCTCCCCTCTTTCATGCGCCAATTGAGGAGAAATCCACCAGGGGTCCACAAATCAAGGGGGTGGCCCAAGACTTCCCAAAAGAACCAAACTATGAAGGGGAAGAAATTCTCTTGGAGAGAAATTCAAGGAGGCACCCATTACCTGCCAGAAATACTCAAAACAAAGTTAGAAGGAGCCATAACTTGGGGAGAAAGAAAAGGAGGTATCCAAAAAGGGTTGAGCCATGGAAGGAAGGAGATTTCTCTTGAAAAGCAAGGTTAGGAGGCGCCCTAATCATTCCAACTAAAGCCAGATATAAAAGGCAACAAATTTTCTCTTTGAGGGCAAGGTTAAGAGGCGCCCAAACACTTCCAGATAAGGCCAAGCATAGAAGGAAAAAAATATTTTCTTGGAGGTCAAGACAAGGAGGCGCCACCCACTTTCCTTTTTGAAGCTTCAATCAACTTTGGAATTAATTGGCCGGCCATATGAGTAGGGATTGATATCCTAATTTGAAGATCCCCTCCTTTAGTCCCACATGGGAAGATGTAAAACCCTACTCTCTTGTAATGGCCTATAAATTAAACCCCCATGTATGTTTGAAAAGAATCAGATGAATGAAACCAAATTTTTTTTTGTGAGCAAAACTTTGTGTTTTCTCTCTTCCGCACTTGCATCCAGGTGTTGAGCTCCGTGAGGGAGTAAATCCGGGTTCCCCAGGAACCTTGAGGAGGTGTGAGATCTCCAAAACCCAAACCCTAGGTTAGCCACTTCTACTCCAAAATCCTAGCCGCCCACCATCCACTTCAATCCACCAAACCCTAGCCTATCCCACCTCCCACGGCCTCTCTCTCCAAGTCCAGGCCGACCACCAGCATCCAGCTACAGTCCGGATACTTCAGATCCAAAGCTCTTTCTAGAGGGAGTCGAATCAGCCTTCAAGAGAATCCGGATCTCAGCGACATCAGCCTTCAAGTTCTTCGAACTGGTAAATCCTTCCCTGAGTCTCTGAATCCATCACTTGTTTTTCTTCTTCCCAGATCTTGAGTCCAGGAGAAGCCGACCCAGCCTCAAGACCAGTATTGGAGGATCCATTGCGAAGATAGCCGAATCCGAGGATCCAACAATCTGCTCGAGAGAGTTCTTCCATCCAAATTCTGTGAAGATCACTGTCTGGTTGGTAAACCATCTCTTCTCTTTATTTCTGTCCTGTTGAAAGTTCAGAGCGAAACCCTAGGTCTGGGAGTTTCTCAACCCCCAGCGATCCGTTACTTCTGAACTACTCTGATAACTTAGCTTTTTCTAAATTGTGCTTTCAATCCTTACCTAGTTTCCATCAACTTAGTTTAACTTTACTTTGAGTCGAAGCCAATTTCTGAAATATATATAAAAAAAAAAAAAAACAATTAATCTTAAATTTGCTTCCGCATACGCTTCTTTGTTCTTTGTTCTGCATCATTTTTGGTATCAGAGCTTCCATTCTGCATCCCGAGTCCACGGGCGCGCGCAAGGGCGCGGGCGTGCGCGGGTCCTGGCACCGCCGGGCTCGAGTCCCAGGGCGCGCGCACGGGCGTGCGCGGGTCCTAGCAGTGCCGGGCTCGAGTCCCCGGGCGCGTGCACGGGCACGGGCATGCGCGGGTCCTGGCAGCGCCGGGCGCGGGGCACCGGGCGCGCACACGGGCGCGTGCGGGTACGGGTCCTGGCAGCGCCGGGCGCGGGGCACCGGGCACGCGCACGGACGCGGGTCCTGGCACCGATGGGCGCGGGGCACCGGGCGCGGGCGGGCGCGCGTCCTGGCAGCGCCGGCGCGGGGCACCGGGCGCGCGCACGGGCGCGGCGGGCGCGCGTCCTGGCAGCGCCGGCGCGGGGCACCAGGCGCGTGCACGGGCGAGCGCGGGGCACCAGGCGCGCGCACGGGCGGGCGCGGGGCACCAGGCGCGCGCACGGGCGGGCGCGGGCGGGCGGGTCCTGGCAACGCGGGCACCGGGCGCGCGCACGGGCGCGGGCGGGCGCGGGTCCTGGCGGCGCAGGGCACGGGGCAACGGCGCGCGCACGAGCTCGGGGCGCGGGGCGCCGAGCGCGCGCACGGGCGCGGGTCCTGGCCGCGCAGGGTGCGGGGCACCGGGCACGGGCGGGCGCGGGTCCTGGCAGCGCCGGGCGCGCGCATGGGCGCGGGGCGCGGGTCCTGGTAGCGCCGGACGCGGGGCAACGGGTGCGTGCACGGGTGCGGGGCGCGGGTCCTGGCAGCGCCGAGCGCGGGTCACGCGGGGCGCGCAAGGACGCGGGGCATGCCCCCGAATTTGCAATGCTGCTCGCGACCCAGGAACCCCCGGGATGGACCTTGGCCGAATGCCCCGCGCGGGTAGTAGGTTGGCAAGCCCCCTTGCAGGCGGGGCGCGGGTTTTGGCCGCCCCGGATGCGCGTCCGCGCGCGTCCAGGCCCTCCCACGCTTCTGCAACGTTGCTCGCGACCCTTGGGTACTCTCCCGGGTATCTGTTTTGGATTTTCTGCTCGCGCGGCGCGCGCCCAGGCCTCCATGGACTCGCATCCTGGCTGCTCTGTGATCGCGCCCGTGTCGTGCCCTCCGGGACTCGCGTCATGTGCTGTGTGGTTCCGAGTCCTGGCCGCCCTTTTGCCTCGCGCATGGTGTGCGCATCCTGGACATCCTGGACTCGCGTCCGGGGTGCACTGGGTGCTCTCTTGTGCTTGGGCCATCCGTGACTCGGGTCCAACGACATTTGGGCACGAGTCTTGGTCCTCCCTTGCGTTCGCAAGCTAGCTTTTGTGCCTCAGAACACCTCGGGATGCCCCTTCTATGCCCGCCCCTTCCGAGTGCCGGATGTTCTCGGCCGCGCGCACGCGGAACCATGGTCGGTGCCGTCCAGTCCGGTCGACATCCCGGTCCTTCGGCTCCGTCCGGATCCTTCGGGTGAAAACGCGGAGCGCGCGCGCGGAACCAAGGTCGGTGTCCTCCGGTCCGGTCAACCTCCCGGTCTCGCTCCTTCGGCTCCGTCCGGATCCTTCGGGCGAAAACGCGGCCACGCGCGCGCGGAACCTAGGTCGGTGTGCGATGCTCCGGTCGACCTCCCGGTCCCGCTCCATCGGCTCCGTCCGGATCCTTCGGGTGAAAACGCGGCCGCGCGCGCGCGCGGAACCAAGGTCGGTGTGCGATGGTCCGGTCGACCTCCCGGTCCCGCTCCATTGCCTCTGTCCGGATCCTTCGGGCGAAATCGCGGCCGCGCGCGCGCGGAACCAACGTCGGTTTTCGATGGTCCGGTCGACCTCCCGGTCCCGCTCCATCTTCGCCATCCGGATCCCTCGGGCGAAAAACGAGGCCGCGTACACGCGGAACCAATGTCGGTGCGCTCTTTGGTCCGGTCGACCTCCCGGTCCCGCTCCATCGTTGCCGTCCGGATCCCTCGGGCGAAAAATGCGGCCGCGCGCGCGCGGAACCAAGGTCGTTGTGCGATGGTCCGGTCGACCTCCCGGTCCCGCTCCATTGCCTCCGTCCGGATCCTTCGGGCGAAATTGCGGCCGCGCGCGCGCGGAACCAAGATCGGTGTGCGATGGTCCGGTTGACCTCCCGGTCCCGCTCCATCGCCTCCGTCCGGATCCTTCGGGCGAAATAGCGGCCGCGCGCGCGCGGAACCAATGTCGGTTTTCGATGGTTCGGTCGACCTCCCCGGTCCCGCTCCATCGTCGCCGTCCGGATCCCTCGGGCGAAAAACGCAGCCGCGCGCGCGCGGAACCATGGTCGGTGCGCTCTTTGGTCCGGTCGACCTCCCGGTCCTGCTCCATCGGCCCCGTCCGGATCCTTCGGGCAAAAAACGCGGCCGCGCGCGCGCAGAACCAAGGTCGTTGTGCGATTATCCGGTCGACCTCCCGGTCCCACTCCATCGTCGCTGTCCGGATCCCTCGGGCGGAAAACGCGACAGCACGCGCGCGGAACCAAGGTCGGTGCTCTCTTTGGTCCGGTCGACCTCCCGGTCCCGCTCCATCGGCCCCGTCCGGATCCTTCGGGCAAAAAATGCGGCCGCGGCGTTTCCCGGTCCCGCTCCATCGCCTCCGTCCGGATCCTTCAGGCGAAATAGCGGCTGCGCGCGTGCGGAACCAAGGTCGGTGTGCGATGGTCCGTTCGACCTCCCGGTCCCACTCCATCGCCTCCGTCCAGATCCCTCGGGCAAAATCGCGGCCGCGCGCGAGCGTAACCAAGGTCGGTTTTCGATGGTCCGGTCGACCTCCCGTTCCCGGTCCATCGTCGCCATCCGGATCCCTTGGACGAAAAATGCGGCCGCGCACGCGCGGAACCAAGGTTGGTGCGCTCTTTGGTCCGGTCGACCTCCCGGTCTAGCTCCATCGCCGCCATCCGGATCCCTCGGGCGAAAATCGCGGCCGCACGCGCGCGGAACCAAGTTCGGTGTGCGATGGTCCGGTCGACCTCCCGGTCCCGCTCCATCGCCTCCGTCCGGATCCCTCGGGCGAAATCACGGCCGTGCGCGCGCGGAACCAAGGTCGGTGCGCTCTTTGGTCCGGTCGACCTCCCGGTCCCGCTCCATCGTCCCCGTCCGGATCCTTCGGGGAAAAAACACGGTCGCGCGCGCGCGGAACCAAGGTCGTTGTGCGATGGTCCAGTCGACCTCCCGGTCCCGCTCCATCGCCTACGTCCGGATCCTTCGGGTGAAATCGTGGCCGCGCGCGCGCGGAACCAAAGTCGGTGTGCGATGGTCCGGTCGACCTCCCTGTCCCGCTCCATCGTCGCCGTCCGGATCCCTCGGGCGAAAAAACGTGGCCGCACGCGCGTGGAACCAAGGTCGGTGCGCTCTTTGGTCCGGTCGACCTCCCGGTCCCGCTCCATCGCCTCCGTCTGGATCCTTCGGGCAAAATCGCGGCCGCGCGCGCGCGGAACCAAGGTCGGTGTGCGATGGTCCGGTCGACCTCCCGGTCCCGCTCCATCGTCGCCGTCCGGATCCCTCGGGCAAAATCGCGGCCGCGCACGCACGGAACCAAGGTCGGTGTGCGATGATCCGGTCAACCTCCCGGTCCCGCTCCATCGTCACCGTCCGGATCCCTCGGGCGAAAAACGCGGCCGTGCGCACGCGGAACCAAGGTCGGTGCGCTCTTTGGTCTGGTCGACCTCCCGGTCCCGCTTGATGGGGCACGGGATAGGGATAGGATCGTCGGCGAGCTAAGAAGTCACCGAAGATTAGGGTATCCTATTTTTTTTCTATTTTCTGATTTCTTTATGGTGGTGACGAAGGAAAAAAAATAGGGATGGAGGATAACGAGGATGGACTACCACGAACCCTGAAACCCACTCTCACAGAGAGACTTCACACCTCTAGGGCATTATACCTACCACCCACCTCACTACATGCAGTCTAGGGTATCTCACCTACAACCCATCTCACTACACGCGGAGCCCAGGGTATTTCACCTGCCACCCAGGTCACTCCTGGAGCCATGAGGGGGATTTCAAAGAACGTGGAGGAAAACGAAGATGGGGGGATAACTAGGGCATCACGCCCCTATGATGTCCCGAAGGACAAAGACAACATCAACACCCGCAGGTGAAGACATAATGGGCCATAGCCCTGAACAACAACTGCCAAACCAACTGACAAACCAAATCCCAAAAATTCAATTTCATCTCCCTTTTTACAATAGGAATGAGGGGTTATTTATAAGCTCCATAACCCTCATTTGAATTTGAATACAGGATAGGGATAACTCAAATTTAAATACAAGATAGGATAAGATAAGCCTATCCATATCTCAATCATAACCAACAAAATCCTAATTTAAATTTCAAATAAAAGATAGGATAAGATAAGCCTATCCATATCTCAATCATAACCAACAAAATCCTAATTTAAATTTCAAATAAAAGATAAATCCTAAATTTATTTTTTTCAAATTTATTTGCTGCTCCGAAATTTGTGCTGCTCCGAGATTCATGCAGGATGATGTCCCCATCATTCTCCTGAGGTGGGGAGAACTTGACTTCGTCGGCGACAACTTCTGGATCGGCTGCAGGCGACGGAGACGGTCTTCACGAGCGATGGTAGCAGGGGGTGTCAACATAGAAAAGAGTTGGGAAGAAGAAACGTACCCTAATCCGTCTGGGCTCTGATACCAAGTTGATGGGGCACGGGATAGGGATAGGATCGTCGGCGAGCTAAGAAGTCGCCGAAGATTAGGGTATCCTATTTTTTTTCTATTTTCTGATTTCTTTATGGTGGTGACGAAGGAAAAAAAATAGGGATGGAGGATAACGAGGATGGACTACCACGAACCCTGAAACCCACTCTCACAGAGAGACTTCACACCTCTAGGGCATTATACCTACCACCCACCTCACTACATGTAGTATAGGGTATCTCACCTACAACCAATCTCACTACACGCGGAGCCCAGGGTATTTCACCTGCCACCCAGGTCACTCCTGGAGCCATGAGGGGGATTTCAAAGAACGTGGAGGAAAACGAAGATGGGGGGATAACTAGGGCATCACGCCCCTATGATGTCCCGAAGGACAAAGACAACATCAACACCCGCAGGTGAAGACATAATGGGCCATAGCCCTGAACAACAACTGCCAAACCAACTGACAAACCAAATCCCAAAAATTCAATTTCATCCCCCTTTTTATAATAGGAATGAGGGGTTATTTATAAGCTCCATAACCCTCATTTGAATTTGAATACAGGATAGGGATAACTCAAATTTAAATACAAGATAGGATAAGATAAGCCTATCCATATCTCAATCATAACCAACAAAATCCTAATTTAAATTTCAAATAAAAGATAGGATAAGATAAGCCTATCCATATCTCAATCATAACCAACAAAATCCTAATTTAAATTTCAAATAAAAGATAAATCCTAAATTTATTTTTTTCAAATTTATTTGCTGCTCCGAAATTTGTGCTGCTCCGAGATTCATGCAGGATGATGTCCCCATCACCGCTCCATCGGCCCCGTCCGGATCCTTCGGGCGAAAAATGTGGCCGCGCGCGCGCGGAACCAAGGTCGTTGTGCGATGGTCCGGTCGACCTCCCGGTCCCGCTCCATCGTCTCCATCCAGATCCTTCGGGCGAAATCGCGGCCGCGCGCGCGCGGAACCAAGGTCGGTGTGAGATGGTCTGGTCGACCTCCCGGTCCCGCTCCATCGTCGCCGTCCGGATCCCTCGTGAGAAAAACGAGGCCGCGCGCGCGCGGAACCAAGGTTGGTGAGCTCTTTGGTCCGGTCGACCTCCCGGTCCCGCTCAATCGGCCCCGTCTGGATCCTTCGGGCAAAAAATGCGGCCGCGCGCGCGCGGAACCAAGGTCATTGTGCGATGGTCCGGTCGACCTCCCGGTCCCGCTCCATAGCCTCCGTCCGGATCCTTCGGGCGAAATAGCGGCCGTGCATGCGCGGAACCAAGGTCGGTGTGCGATGGACTGGTCGACCTCCCGCTCCCGCTCCATCGCCTCCGTCCGGATCCCTCGGGCGAAATCGCGGCCGCGCGCAAGCGTATCCAAGGTCGGTTTTCGATGGTCCGGTCGACCTCCCGTTCCCAGTCCATCATCGCCATCCGGATCCCTCGGGCGAAAAATGCGGCTGCGCGCGCGCGGAACCTGGTGCGGGCACCAGACTCAGAAGAAGACTTCAGAGCTCCATCTGGATCTCTGATTAACCTTGCCCGGAAAAATTAGGGTTTTTGGTTTGTAATAAGAGTTGACTAGATCAACTCAATTTAGCTTGAGTCTACATTACCTGCATTTTATTTTGTTGAGTCATGTTGACTCAGTAGTGGACTAGGGTTTCAACCTAGGATGTTACATTTTCTCCCAAGACCAAGCAAGTGGACACCACACTCCCAGCCACACTCCCAGTCCAAGGGGCGCCATATCTACATCCAGCAGCCTTTGGTCCCCACTCCACAGATGGCAACTTCCTTCTCTCATGCGCCAGATAAAGAGAAGTCCACCAAGAGACCACAAATCAAGGGGGCGGCCAAGACTTTCCCAAGACATCCAAAGCAAAAATAGGAAGAAATTCTCTTGGAAGAGAACTTCAAGGGGGCGCCCACTACCTGCCAAAAACATCCAAAACAAAGATGGGAAGGACCTTGACTTAGGGAGGAAGAAAAGGAGGAGTCCAAAAGAGTTGATCCAGGGAAGGAAGAAAATTTTTCTTGAAGATCCAAGCAAGGAGGCGCCATCTACCTGCCTTTTATAACCCAAATCCAATTTTTTTGGTACCTTGGCCGACCATATGTGAAGGATTTGCCCTAATTTGTAGATCCCCTCCTTTAGTCCCACATGGGAAGATGTGAAACCCTCCTCCCTTGTAAAGCCTTATAAATTAAACCCCTCTTGTAAGTTTAAATCAATCAGATGAATGAAAGAAGTTTTTTTATGAGCAAACTTGTGTTTTCTCTTTTCCGCACTTGCTTCCAGGTGTTGAGCTCCGTGAGGGAGTAAATCCGGGTTCCCCTGGAACCTTGAGGAGGTGAGAGATCTCCAAAACCCCAAACCCTAGGTTAGCCACTCAACTCCCAAACCCTAGCCGCCATCACCCTTCTCTTTCCACCAAGCCCTAGTCTATTTCCCTTCTCACGGCCACCCTCTCCAAGTCCAGGCCGGCCAACAGCATCCAGCTCCAGTCCAGATACTTCAGGTCTACAGCAATTCTAAGAGGAAGTCAGATCGGCCTCCAGGAGAATCCTGATTTCAGCACTTCGGCTTTCAAGTTCTTCAACCTGGTAAATCCTTTCTTGAGTTTCTGAATTCCATCATTTGTTCCTCTTCTTTCCCAGATCTTGAGTCCAGAAGAAGCCGACCAAACCATGAGCCCAGTATTAGAGGATCCATTACGAAGATAGCCGACTCCGAGGATCCCATAATCTGCTCGAGAGAGTTCTTCCACCAAAATCCTGAGAAGATCACTGTCTGGTTAGTAAACCATCTCTCCTCTCTATTTCTGTTCTGTTGAAAGTTCAGAGCGAAACCCTAGGTCTGGGAGTTTCTCAACCCCCAGCGATCCGTTACTTCTGAATTACTCTGATAATTTGGTTCCTTCTAAACTGTGCTTTCAATCTTTACTAGTTTCCTTTAACGTAGTTTAGCTTTACTTTGAGTCGAAGCCAATTTCTGAAATATATATATATATAAAAAAAAGAATTAATCTTAATTTTACTTCCGCATACGCTTCTTTGTTCATTGTTCTGCATCATTTTTGGTATCAGAGCCCTGTCTAGGGTTTCTGTTTGATTGCTTGTTTGAGTCCCTCTCTTTTTACTTTGTCTGCTCGAAGTAGACTCCCCAGGATGTCCGGTCCTAGGAACGAAGCGAGGTGCAAACCTCCTCTTCCCATTCCACGGGGTGTTCCTAGGGCATGTAGGGGATCCGTTGGGTTACAACTTCGTAGCAAAAATTGTAAACGGGGAAGTGCTCTGTTTTCAGCCCATAATTACCCTGTTGCAGGAATTATTTCTCACTGCAGGTAACTCCAAATTCAATGATTTTTATTTTTCTGAAACCAGTATAATTGAAACTAATTTGCATAATTTTCTCATGATTTATTAGTTTCCGTGCGATTTCTGAGAATTAAATTACTGCAACTCTATTTTTGTGTTCTGCAATCCATTTATTTTTAGTGTTCATCTCTTAATTCAACTTAAGGGCATTTGAGCATCTAAGATAAGGGGAGGAGTTGATAACCTCTCCTTAGCCCAAAACCACCACCCCTTCATTCGAACCTAAGCCTTAAATCTAAAATTGATTAGACCTAATTTGCCCTAGTGGGCTAGGGACATCAACAAGTCGGGTCAAGGCTAGTGTTGAGTCAGTTTGTCTGGTTACTCTGTGTGTGCTTTGTACTCAGTGTCTAGAATGGTGGTTCAGGGATTCCATCCCGAAGGGCTTGTGTGCTGGTCCGCCTACCTGGCCAATCTCTGATTGGTGTCTAGGATTGGCATTCAGGGACCTAACACTCCCCTTACACCTGCCTGGGTGAGTCCTGAGTTACTACAGGCTAGCTTGCCACTCTGATTGGGCATCTAGTTTGGGCTCTAGGTCTAGTTAGCCCGTAGTCGTTCAGTTGAGTCTCATTTTGTGTGTTTGCTTGCATCATGTCTACCCGGAATGGAGTGCCCTACCAACCTGGTCAAACCCAACCTGATTTAGAGGCCATGGTTAGAGCTCTTACAGAGAGTATGAACAAATTAAGTCAGGATATGAATGAGAATTTTGCCCAGCTTAGGGATCGAGTCCAAGTACTTGAGGAACCTAGGCATCGGAATTGGACTCCTGACCCAGATTTTAATGTGCCTCAACCTCACCAACACCAAGAGCCTAGAAGACCTTTATACCGAGATCCTGAACCTAATCATAGGAGGCCTGACCCAGAACCTGAGGATAGAGATGATATGTTCATTCGAAACATCAAGTTAGATGCACCCACTTTTGATGGTAGCCTAAATCCTAAGGTGTATTCTGATTGGGAGGGTGAGATGGACCAGTACTTTGAGTGGTATGCCATGTCTGAGGAGAGCAAATTCAAGTTTGCCAAGATGAAATTAATACGTCAAGCTAGGTTATACTGGGGGAACATTGAGCTGACCACTAGAAGACGAAATGTAGAGCCCATAACCACTTGGCAGGGTATGAAAGAGAAACTTAGAGACAAGTACCTACCCATTTCATACCAGCAAAATCTGTTAGACCAATGGCAGACTTTGAAACAAGGGAACCGATCTGTTTCAGACTACATAACCACCTTTGATGAATACCTGATGAGATGTGATGTGAGTGAAGCCCATGAGGTCACTTTGTCTAGATTTAGGGCTGGACTTAGGGAATATATTAAGAGAGAGTTGTTTCTGAGAGAGGTTACTGACCTAGACCAAGCCTATCAGATTGCACTGAACACTGAGAAGTTTCAGAGAGGACCCATGCCATCTAGGGTTAGTGCCCCAATCCCAAGAAATGGACCTAGCCAGGTTACCCCTAGTAAGCCTAATCAGGGTATCCCCACCCCTAGGCCCATGGACAAAGGTAAGGCACCTGACACCCAGAGAACCCCTAGTATCGTCTGTTTTAAGTGCCAGAAGCCCGGTCATATCTCTGTAGGGTTCGGTGGTAAGGCGGAATCATAGATTTCAAAAATTTTTATCTTTATGAAATCTTCACCAAACCTTCAACCCAAAATCTCCTTAAAAGAATTAAAACATATAAGATGTTTATATAAGATTTAATCTCAAATTAAGATACTAACCTGTATCGCAAAATCCAAACTCTGAATCTCCACCAGGTGCCCAAATGTTCACCCTCCAATGGTGATCCACACAGAAAAACAATGAAGACAAAAATTTCTATTTCTTGGTTCCTCTTCTTGAATTCTTTTTCAAGAATTCAATTCTTGGACCTTTGGGCTGAAATTTTCTTTCTTGAAAATTTCTTTTTCTTCCTTCTTTCCTCTTCTTGAATTTTCTTCAATAATTCCCTTTCTTGAATCCCTTTTCTTGAATTGAATTGGAAGGAAAAATTAAGACAGTCAAAGTCTTAATTCAAGAAGAAAAGAAGAATAGATCCTTTCCCTGTTCTTTCCTTTACCGTTCAAGACCTTCTTCTTATTCTTGTTTAGGGTCAGAGTTTCGACAGAGGATACCTCTGTAATGGAAACAATACCCAACAAGAACAAGAGGAAGGAGTATTCTGGAGAGGAAGTAAGGGAATTGGATCTCTGAACTATGTTGCGTGAAAACCCCCGAGAACCCCAACCCTATTTATAGATCTCAGAGGGGTGTCATCTCGAAACAACGCAACCCTCTGAAACCCCAGGGATCACGATCCCTCATTCCTCACGCGTCCCCTCAACCAAAAATCACGATTCTCCGATTTGATTTTCGTTTTTCCGACGAGGAGAACTCTCGGAAAAACTTCAGGAAGGATCGCGACTTTTGGAGACGGATTTGCGACTGAAAAGTGACGGATCTTTTTCTTAAATTTTTCTGGCCATCAGATCCAGATCCAAGGGCGCCAGACAAGGATCTGAAACGCCTCTTTTCAGATTTTTCTCCGACGTTTTCTTTCTCACACGGTTTAAGAGAAGTCCACACGCGTGGACTTTTCTTTCTTGGAGCGCGCGGGTGAGAAGAGGGAGGGGGCGGCTTGGAGAGAGGGTCTCAGTGAACTAAGTTCACTTGGGTTCATCCATGGGTTAGCCCAATGTCCTAAAAAATAAATTGGACCTTAATCTGGTTCAATTAGAACCCAATTAAGCCCAATTCGGAACCAAATTCGAATAGAAATTTGGTCTGCAACACATGCTAGTGTGTTTATCCTGCAAACATGATTTAATTCCAAATTAAATCCTTCATCAATTTTCTTTTGTGTGTGACCCATTGGGTTCCACACCTAGCCAGCAGTAGGTCCGAGTGCTATTTGACTTAATTCGGTTAGATCTCAACTAAGCCGATTTAGGTCAACTCAAACTAGCTCGACTCGGTCAATTAGAATCTAATTCAAATTGACTGATTTGAATTACCATGACTCAATCATATACCTACAAGACAAGATTGACGTCTAGCAACGTATCATGTCTACCCGGAAGATGTGAAATTTTGGTGGAATTACCAAAATACCCTTCAGTGGTGAGTTACCAGGCAATTCAGTCCTTTGATCAACTTGCATCCCGAATATGATTATGAATATGGATATTTGTCAAATCCAATTTTCATATTCATCCCTAGCTCAATCTTTATAATGATGATTCATTAATGAACCATTAGAAAATAACTCTAATGTTCATACTTTGATCAAAGGTTTCCTGAATCCATCATTTGAAATTAGCTGGATGCTATTCCCTCTTACTAGGGCTGATCAATTCCTTGTTGACCTACTCACAACCTCCATATACAATCCACCATAACCAGTATCACCTCGTGCATGACTCAGTGTCATGATTGACTGTGAACCAAAGTATGGATTCATGTATATAAGGTACTATGGTAGTCTCAGGTCAAAGGACCACATGCACTACTCCCACTATGAGAATTATCTATTGACAAACAGATAAGATTCCATTAGATATTCTCAATCTGGATCAATTCAGTGAACTCATTCTCTAATGAACACTCACATCCTAGTATTAGTGTCAAACACAAGTGACTGTGAGATCAGTCACCCTTATTACAAAACATATATAGGATGTGCTGGTCTTGCCGGAAACATTGATCCCCAACTCAATGTCCCATCGACCAGGAATATTTTAGATTAGGGTTTTAAGGCTTTAGGTCTCACTGGTATGATCTCATCATAACCCTAGAACCATAGCCCTAATCTATGGGGTTCATCATAAAATCAAAAAGACACAGCAAATGATGAAAATAATGCCTTTATAAAATGTCAATTCATTGATTTTGGGATCAAAATTACAATATTTCAATTGGCTTTCAGGGCACAATCTTTCAATCTCCCACTTGCACTAAAGCCAATCGCCTTTAAATCTTAACCCCATACAATCAAGGTGGTGATCAAACTCTCGCTGTGATAGAGCCTTAGTGAACGGGTCTACTATGTTGTTCTTCGTTTCTACCCTTTTAATGCAGACTTCTTGTCTTTCGACAATCTCTCGAACGAGATGGAAGCGTCTCAGAATGTGCTTTGATTTGTAATGAGCTCTTGGTTCCTTTGCTTGAGCAACAGCCCCCGTATTATCACAGTAAAGTGATACTGGACCTTCAATCTCAAGAACTACGCCCAACTCTGATATGAACTTCTTCATCCAGACAGCTTCCTTGGCAGCTTCACTAACAGCAATGTATTCTGCCTCAGTTGTTGAGTCAGCTACAGTTTGCTGTTTAGAACTTTTCCAGCTTACAGCTCCTCCATTAAGGGTAAAAACATACCCAGATATAGATTTGTTGTCATCTGGTTCTGATTGAAAACTAGAATCTGAATAAGCTTCTAGTTTAAGATCAGATCCTCCGTATATTAGAAAAATATCCTTAGTTCTTCTTAAGTACTTAAGAATATTTTTCACAGCCTTCCAATGATCCTCTCCTGGATCAGCCTGAAACCTGCTAGCTATACCTAAGGCATATGCCACATCAGGCCTAGTACATAACATAGCATACATAATAGACCCTACTGCCGAAGCATAAGGTACCGAATTCATTCTATTTCTTTCTTCAGGTGTCTTAGGAGACATCTTCTTAGAAAGATGTATGCCATGACCAATAGGTAAGTAACCTCTTTTACTTTCCTCCATGCTAAATCTTTTTAGCACTTGGTCAATGTACCTAGACTGGGATAAACCTAGCATCCTCCTAGATCTATCTCTATAGATCTTGATGCCTAGTATATAAGATGCTTCTCCCAAGTCTTTCATGGAAAACTGTTTAGATAACCTTACCTTGACTGATTGTAACATTGGGATATCATTCCCAATGAGGAGTATGTCATCTACATACAGAACCAAGAAAACTATGGCACTCCCACTAGTCTTCTTGTACACACAAGGTTCATCCTTATTTTTGATAAAGTCAAATTCTTTGACTGTCTTATCAAATCGGATGTTCCAACTCCTAGATGCTTGCTTTAATCCATAAATAGATTTCTTTAGCCTACATACCTGATTAGGTTTAGTCTCCAAGACAAAACCTTCTGGCTGTGACATATAAACCTCTTCCTCAAGGAAACCATTGAGGAATGCAGTTTTCACATCCATCTGCCAGATTTCATAATCATGATATGCTGCTATAGCAAGCATGATCCGAATAGATTTGAGCATGGCAACAGGAGAAAATGTTTCATCATAATCTATTCCCTGTTTTTGTCTGAAACCCTTAGCCACTAATCTGGCTTTATAAGTTTCAACTTGGCCATCTGTCCCAATCTTTTTCTTATAGACCCATTTGCATCCAATAGGGTTAACACTCTCTGGTGCATCAACCAAAGTCCAGACTTGGTTGACATACATGGAGTCCATTTCGGATCTCATGGCTTCCAGCCATTTGTCTGAGTCACTACTTATGACAGCATCCGTATATGTTAGAGGCTCATCATTATCAATGATTCGGGCTTCATTATTTTCAATAATGAACCCATACCTTTCAGGTGCATGTCGCACTCTATCAGACTTACGGATAGGAGTGGTGTGTTCAGGTTCTATACTAACTGTGTTATGATTTTGTTGAGATGTATCTATTTGTTGAACTTCTTCAAGTTCAATATTTCTCCCACTGCCCTTTTGTAGGATGAATTCCTTTTCCATAAAAATGGCATGCCTACTGACTAAAATCTTTTGTTCAGTAGGGTGGTAGAATAGATATCCTATACTATTTTTGGGATATCCAACAAATAGACATTTTTCTGCTCTAGCATCAAGCTTTTGTCCAAAATTTCTTTTGACATAAGCTGGACATCCCCATATCTTAAGGTACTTAAGATTGGGTTTCTTTCCCCTCCATAACTCATATGGAATACCAGATACAGATTTAGATGGTACTCTATTCAAAATATTAGCCGCTGTTTCCAAGGCATATCCCCAGAAAAAAACAGGTAAGTCTGTGAAGCACATCATGGACCGTACCATATCTAATAAAGTACGATTTCTCCTTTCAGCAACACCATTTAATTGTGGTGTGTAAGGAGGAGTCCATTCAGAGATGATTCCCTTTTGTTTAAGGTGATCAAGAAACTCGGTGGATAAGTATTCACCTCCTCTATCTGATCGAAGGATCTTAATACTTTTTCCCGTTTGTTTCTCTACCATACTTTGATACTCTAAAAATTTTTCAAAAGCTTCGGACTTATGTTTCATTAGATACACAAATCCGTACCTTGAAAAATCATCAGTGAATGTGATGAAATATGAGTATCCACCCTTGGCCTGAGTTGTCATAGGTCCACATACATCAGTGTGTATGAGTCCTAATAACTCTGTTGTCCTTTCATTATGTCCACTAAATGGAGTCTTGGTCATTTTACCCATGAGACATGATTCACAAGTTCCTAATGATTCATAGTCATAAGGATTAAGGAATTTTTCCTTGTATAACTTGTTAATCCTCTGCTCACTAATATGTCCAAGACGACAGTGCCAAAGTAAAGTATTGTTTACTTCATCTCTTTTTCGTTTATTACTAACATGTAGTATATTGTCATCAGAAGATCAAGTTAAGAGACCATTGCAAAATATGCCATTAAATATTATTTCATTAGAAAAACTGATTGAGCAGCCACTGCTCATTACATTCATAATATATCCTTGTTTAAGTAACAAGGGTACAGATATGATGTTTCTAATGATTCTAGGCATAAAATAACAATTCTTTAACTCTAAAATCTTCCCAGAAGGCAGCTTCAACATATAAGTCCCTACAGCTTCTGCTTGGATGGAATCTCCTCCAGCACCGTAGAGCTCGAAGTCGCCTTCCTTCAAAACTCTAATGTTCTGTAGTCCCTGCAATGATTTGCAGATATGATGACCACAAGCAGTATCCAATACCCAAGAGTTTGAATTAGAAGTGTCTAATGACAAAATTTCATGTATCTCATACATACCTGTTGGTGCATTACTAGCACCGGGCTTCAGACTTGCAAGGTAAACCTTGCAGTTTCTTTTCCAGTGACCCGGCTTGCCACAATGAAAGCAGGTCATTTGTCCGGAGGCCTTCTTTCCTTTCTTTTTCTTGATGCCCCCTTTTGGATTTAACCTCCTCTTGGAACCCTTTTTGCCTATTTTTTTCTTGTTTACACCATCCACAAGAAGAAGTGGAGCCTTATTTTTCTTTAAATGGCTCTCTGCTGTTTTTAACATATTCAACAGCTCAGGCAAGGAAGTGTTAAGTTTGTTCATATGATAATTAAGAACAAACTGTGAAAATGACTCTGGGAGTGACTGCAGGATTAAATCCTGATTCAACTCCCCATCCATGACAAAACCCAATTGACCCAATCGGGTGATTAGGTCAATAACCTTTAATACATGGTCTTGTACGGATGTACCTTCTGTCATCCTTGCACGGAATAACTGCTTAGATATTTCATATCTTGCAGTTCGACTATGTTCTCCATAAAGTTCTTTTAAATTGAGCAATATGGAGTTTGTGTCCATGCTATCATGTTGCCTCTGTAACTCATTGGTCATAGAGGCAAGCATTATACACTTGACAGTAAGTGAGTCATTTTGCCACGTGTTATATGTGGTCTTATCCTCTTGCGAGGCATCTTCCCCTAATGGTTCCAAGGTTGGGGTATCAAGAATATAAGAAATTCTTTCTTGGCTGAGTACTATCTTCAGGTTTCTCAACCAATCAACATAGTTTGGTCCAGTCAATTTATTTGCATCAAGAATGCTACGGAGTGAGAGTGAAGAGGCCATTTAATCTACATTAACAAACAACATTACATAAGCAGACAATCAATGTTGATAAAACATAATTAAATTAGGACTTTAACTTAATTATGTCTCCCATTATTTTATCAAGCATCATAACCCTCAATGTGATGATCGAGAAAACCCTAATTGGTTCTCTTAGTGGGGTTGAGATCCTAATTCCTTATAAAAGATCTTGTGTGTACACAACAAATCTTATATAAGTTCAAAGGTAGGAAAACTCTTTCCAATTGTAATTGATACAATTCTCAACTTATCTTGGCCTCTAAAATATTAATAGCCTTGTGTGTACACAACAAACTATAATATTTTAGTTAAGTTAGACCCTTCATTGCTATATAGTCATGATATTAATCATAATACCCTTGTGTGTACACAACAAAGTATTATATTAAATCATTCCATAAGCATCAAATGTACCAAGAAAAATTATGTTAGTCACCATAAAGAAAAGGCCTTGTGTGTACACAACAAACCTAATATGGATCATAACATAATAATGACTTAGCATGAAGGAAAGCCATATGTAGTGAATATTACACTGAGCATATTAATCAATAATTAAGTTAATCATATCGGCCAGGTAAGTGGGAGAGTGGTGGGAGTCCCCCCGTTGCTTTCCTTAGACACCAATAAGAATTGGCCAGGTCAGTCAACGGAACCAATTAAAAACCACGTCCTCTTTACCGATCATGAACCACTTTTCCTAGACACCGAATGATAAACTAATCATATTGATTATTTTTGCTTTTGGTATATGACACTACAACTTAATATGTTGTTAAAGAGGGCTTTATTAAAACAAAGCACATTCTAGCAAATATGTGCCATAGTGTGCCATCATACTAGGACAACCATTTACCACATAATGGATCCACCATTATGCCAGGGCAACCTTATTTCAGTATGATGACTAGAAGGCTAAACATATCTCTATGCAAATTAAGGTTTAAGTGAAAACCTTAATTGGTGGCATACATCAAACACATATGCATAATTAACACAAATATGTGATTAGTGTGTCATCATACTAGGACAACTATTTACCACATAATGGATCCACCATTATGCCAGGGCAACCTTATTTCAGTATGATGACTAGATCTCTATGCATATCTCTACAACAATTAGGGTTTGAGTGAAAACCCTAATTAGTGACATTATAACAAACATATATTACATCTCATGTTACTTATATGAATATGCATCTAAAATTCAAAATATATATTTTAATCTTAATAAGGAGGCTCTGATACCACTGTAGGGTTCGGTGGTAAGGCGGAATCATAGATTTCAAAAATTTTTATCTTTATGAAATCTTCACCAAACCTTCAACCCAAAATCTCCTTAAAAGAATTAAAACATATAAGATGTTTATATAAGATTTAATCTCAAATTAAGATACTAACCTGTATCGCAAAATCCAAACTCTGAATCTCCACCAGGTGCCCAAATGTTCACCCTCCAATGGTGATCCACACAGAAAAACAATGAAGACAAAAATTTCTATTTCTTGGTTCCTCTTCTTGAATTCTTTTTCAAGAATTCAATTCTTGGACCTTTGGGCTGAAGTTTTCTTTCTTGAAAATTTCTTTTTCTTCCTTCTTTCCTCTTCTTGAATTTTCTTCAAGAATTCCCTTTCTTGAATCCCTTTTCTTGAATTGAATTGGAAGGAAAAATTAAGATAGTCAAAGTCTTAATTCAAGAAGAAAAGAAGAATAGATCCTTTCCCTGTTCTTTCCTTTACTGTTCAAGACCTTCTTCTTATTCTTGTTTAGGGTCAGAGTTTCGACAGAGGATACCTCTGTAATGGAAACAATACCCAACAAGAACAAGAGGAAGGAGTATTCTGGAGAGGAAGTAAGGGAATTGGATCTCTGAACTATGTTGCGTGAAAACCCCCGAGAACCCCAACCCTATTTATAGATCTCAGAGGGGTGTCATCTCGAAACAACGCAACCCTCTGAAACCCCAGGGATCACGATCCCTCATTCCTCATGCGTCCCCTTAACCAAAAATCATGATTCTCCGATTTGATTTTCATTTTTCCGACGAGGAGAACTCTCGGAAAAACTTCAGGAAGGATCGCGACTTTTGGAGACGGATTTGCGACTGAAAAGTGACGGATCTTTTTCTTAAATTTTTTTGGCCATCAGATCCAGATCCAAGGGCGCCAGACAAGGATCTGAAATGCCTCTTTTCAGATTTTTCTCCGACGTTTTCTTTCTCACACGGTTTAAGAGAAGTCCACGCGCGTGGACTTTTCTTTCTTGGCGCGCGCGGGTGAGAAGAGGGAGGGGGCGGCTTGGAGAGAGGGTCTCAGTGAACTAAGTTCACTTGGGTTCATCCATGGGTTAGCCCAATGTCCTAAAAAATAAATTGGACCTTAATCTGGTTCAATTAGAACCCAATTAAGCCCAATTCGGAACCAAATTCGAATAGAAATTTGGTCTGCAACACATGCTAGTGTGTTTATCCTGCAAACATGATTTAATTCCAAATTAAATCCTTCATCAATTTTCTTTTGTGTGTGACCCATTGGGTTCCACACCTAGCCAGCAGTAGGTCCGAGTGCTATTTGACTTAATTCGGTTAGATCTCAACTAAGCCGATTTAGGTCAACTCAAACTAGCTCGACTCGGTCAATTAGAATCTAATTCAAATTGACTGATTTGAATTACCATGACTCAATCATATACCTACAAGACAATATTGACGTCTAGCAACGTATCATGTCTACCCGGAAGATGTGGAATTTTGGTGGAATTACCAAAATACCCTTCAGTGGTGAGTTACCGGGCAATTCAGTCCTTTGATCAACTTGCATCCCGAATATGATTATGAATATGGATATTTGTCAAATCCAATTTTCATATTCATCCCTAGCTCAATCTTTATAATGATGATTCATTATTGAACAATTAGAAAATAACTCTAATGTTCATACTTTGATCAAAGGTTTCCTGAATCCATCATTTGAAATTAGCTGGATGCTATTCCCTCTTACTAGGGCTGATCAATTCCTTGTTGACCTACTCACAACCTCCATATACAATCCACCATAACCAGTATCACCTCGTGCATGACTCAGTGTCATGATTGACTGTGAACCAAAGTATGGATTCATGTATATAAGGTACTATGGTAGTCTCAGGTCAAAGGACCACATGCACTACTCCCACTATGAGAATTATCTATTGAAAAACAGATAAGATTCCATTAGATATTCTCAATCTGGATCAATTCAGTGAACTCATTCTCTAATGAACACTCACATCCTAGTATTAGTGTCAAACACAAGTGACTGTGAGATCAGTCACCCTTATTACAAAACATATATAGGATGTGCTGGTCTTGCCGGAAACATTGATCCCCAACTCAATGTCCCATCGACCAGGAATATTTTAGATTAGGGTTTTAAGGCTTTAGGTCTCACTGGTATGATCTCATCATAACCCTAGAACCATAGCCCTAATCTATGGGGTTCATCATAAAATCAAAAAGACACAGCAAATGATGAAAATAATGCCTTTATAAAATGTCAATTCATTGATTTTGGGATCAAAATTACAATATTTCAATTGGCTTTCAGGGCACAATCTTTCAATCTCCACTCAGTGCACAGCCATAGCTTGTTTTAAGTGTCATAAGGTAGGTCATGTTTCTAGCCAGTGCCCTCGTAGATCCCTATATATAGAAGAGGGAGGGGAAGAGAGTTTCGAGCCTAATGAGGAGTTTGAAGAAGAAGTTTATGAGGCCGGAATGAATTTGGTTGATGAGTATGAAGGAGAGGAAGAATTCACTGAATCTGACCACTTAGGGGTTGTGAGATGCATCCTGTCCCAGACTAAAGTTCAGGAAGATTGGCGTAGGACTAATATCCTACAAACTTTCCTTAAACTAGGGGATAAGGTTTGTAAAATCATCATAGATAGTGGGAGCTGTGTGAATGCCATTTCTACTAGCACTGTCAAAATGTTAGGCTTAACCCCAGTCCCCCACCCCAACCCCTATAAGGTTTCTTGGGTAGACTCTACCTCTATACCCATCCAGTCTAGATGTCAGGTCCAAATCCAAATGCAATCCTATCAAGAGAAGATTTGGTGTGATGTCTTGCCCATGGGGGTGAGCAGTATAATTCTTGGAAGACCCTGGTTGTATGATCATGATGCCACCCTCTTAGGAAAACCCAACACCTGTGTCTTTAGTTTCAATGGGAAGAAAATCACAATCCATTCAGTCCCTCCTAAGGACAAGGTATCTAAAGGAACCAGTAAGGTTAGGGAAATGAAGACTGGAGTGAACCTAATTAGTGCCAAGGATCTAGAACAAGAAATTCATAGTGGTTCACCCATTTGGATGTTGACTGCTAAGGAACTTAGGACTCCTACACCTTCAGAGCCTCCTCAGGAAGTTAAGCCTTTATTAGAAGAATTTGAGGATGTTTTTCCCGAGGATCTGCCAGACCACCTTCCACCTCTTAGGGATATTCAGCATTCCATAGATTTAGTCCCAGGAGCTACTTTACCCAACTTGCCCCATTATAGGATGAATCCATCTGAGCATAAAGAACTGCAAAAGCAGGTTGGCGAATTGTTGAGGAAGGGGTTCATTAGAGAGAGTCTTAGCCCTTGTGCAGTCCCTGCACTTCTAACCCCGAAGAAGGATGGCACGTGGAGGATGTGTGTTGACAGTCGTGCCATCAATAAAATCATAATCAAGTATAGGTTCCCCATCCCTAGACTAGATGACATGCTTGATATGATGGCCGGTGCCATGGTTTTTTCTAAAATTGATCTCAAGAGCGGCTATCATCAGGTTAGGATTAGACCAAGGGATGAGTGGAAAACAGCCTTCAAAACAAGGATGGTCTCTATGAATGGGTTGTTATGCCTTTTGGGTTGTCCAATGCTCCTAGTACTTTCATGAGGATTATGACCCAGGTACTTAGAGTTTCCATAGGGAAGTTTGTAGTGGTCTATTTTGATGACATCCTGATCTATAGTAAGACCCCTGCAGATCACCTAGGCCACCTTAGACAAGTCTGTCAAGTTTTGAGGAATGATAGTCTCTACGGTAATCTCAAAAAGTGTGAATTTATGACCAGTAGAATTATCTTCCTTGGATTTGTTGTAACCCCTGACGGCATGGCTGCCGACCTTGAAAAGATTAGGTCAATAGTAGAATGGCCAGAGCCGACCAGTGTGCATGAAGTCAGAAGTTTCCATGGCTTGGCTACCTTCTATAGGCGATTCATCAAGGGGTTTAGTACCGTAGTTGCTCCTATCACAGACTGCATCAGGAAGGGAGAATTTCAGTGGACCAAAGCAGCCCATAAAGCCTTCCTAGATCTTAAGGATAGGATGACCCAGGCACCCATTTTGAGACTACCAGACTTTTCAAAGGTATTTGAGGTTGCCTGTGATGCTTCAGGAGTAGGTATAGGTGGAGTCCTAAGCTAAGAGAACCATCCCGTAGCATTCTTTAGTGAAAAACTTAATGATGCTAAGCTTAGGTATTCTACCTATGATAAGGAATTTTACGCGGTAGTGCAAGCTTTGCGTTACTGGAGACATTATTTACTACCGCAAGAATTTGTGCTGTTTTCGGACCATGAGGCTCTTAGATTCTTGAATTCTCAGAAGAAGCTTAACCCTAGGCATGCTAAGTGGGTAGAGTATATCCAGTCCTATACTTTTGTTTTGAAGCATAATGCTGGGTCTGAAAATAAGGTAGCTGATGCCCTTAGTCGTCGATCTTTGTTGTTGAATTCTGTTAGGGCTGAAGTCATAGGGTTTGAGCAAATCAAAGAAGAATATGAGTCATGTCCGGATTTCAAGACTGTATACCAGGATCTAACTCAAGGACCATCTAGTGAACATAAGGATTATTCCCTTTTAGATGGCTTTCTATTCTTTAAGAATAGGCTTTGCATCCCTAGAACCTCTTTTAGGGAATTCTTGATTTGGGAAACTCATGCTGGAGGTTTAGCTGGCCATTTCGGAAAAGATAAGACCACCCTGGCTATTGAAGACCATTTTTTCTGGCCTAGCTTAAAAAGAGATGTAGCACACATTGTGGCTAGGTGTCGGACCTGCGCTGTTGCCAAACAGTGAAAACAGAACACCGGCCTTTATACCGCACTCCCTGTCCCAGATCGTCCTTGGCAAGATGTGAGCATGGACTTTGTGTTAGGTTTGCCTAAGACCCAGAGGAGGCATGACTCTATCTGTGTTGTAGTAGACCGATTTTCCAAGATGGCCCATTTCTTGCCTTGTTCCCAAACATTTGATGCGTCTAAGGTAGCCACCCTGTTCTTTAATGAGATAGTTCGACTCCATGGCCTACCCAAGACCATTGTTTCAGATAGGGATGTTCGGTTCACCAGCTATTTCTGGAAAACCCTTTGGCATAAGTTAGGGACGAAACTTAAGTTTTCAACTGCCTATCATCCCCAGACTGACGGCCAAACCAAAGTAGTGAACCGTAGTTTAGGCAATCTGCTAAGGTGTCTTGTTGGTGAAAACATTAGGAACTGGGATTTGTACTTACCTAGAGCTGAATTTGCATATAATGACTCGGTCAATAGGTCTACGGGTAAGAGTCCATTTGAAATTGTGCATGGTTACAAACCCCACACACCTCTTGACCTAGCTCCTTTACCAGTCCACACACGGGTCTCCGAGTCTGCCGAAGTTTTTGCACAGCATATAAAAGACTTGCATAAAGAAATTCAAGCCAAAATAAATTTAAGTAACGAAACTTATAAGAAATTGGCTGATTCTCAAAGGCGAGTCAAAACTTTTGACGAAGGAGACTATGTAATGATTAGGTTAAGGCCTGAATGGTTTCCTCCTGGAACCATTAGAAAGTTACATGCTAGGGGAGCTGGACCATTTAGAGTGGTAAAGAGAGTAGGATCCAATGCCTATGTGCTCGAGTTGCCTCCAGAACTAGGCATTAGCTCCACTTTCAACATTACAGACCTAGTAGAGTATAGGGAGCCAGCTGTGATTCCCAGTGAGGCTTTTGAACCTAATCTTGCTCTTGAGAGTGAACCTGACCCTGTGTGTCCACCAACAAATTGGCTTGTGAGGAAAGAGCAGATTGAAAAGATCCTGGATGATCAGGTTATCTCTACTCGTAATCGAGGATACCAAAGATACCTGGTCTGCTGGCTAGGAAGGCCAGATTCTGATGACTCTTGGATCTCCCGAGAAGAGTTACAAGAGCTGGACCCAGACCTCTTGGAGAGATACCAGAGCCAACTGGATCCATACTCGACAGGGTCGAGTTCCTCCCACCCTGGGAGAATTGGTGCGGGCACCAGACTCAGAAGAAGACTTCAGAGCTCCATCTGGATCTCTGATTAACCTTGCCCGGAAAAATTAGGGTTTTTGGTTTGTAATAAGAGTTGACTAGATCAACTCAATTTAGCTTGAGTCTACATTACCTGCATTTTATTTTGTTGAGTCATGTTGACTCAGTAGTGAACTAGGGTTTCAACCTGGGATGTTACATTTTCTCCCAAGACCAAGCAAGTGGACACCACACTCCCAGCCACACTCCCAGTCCAAGGGGCGCCATATCTACATCCAGCAGCCTTTGGTCCCCACTCCACAGATGGCAACTTCCTTCTCTCATGTGCCAGATAAAGAGAAGTCCACCAAGAGACCACAAATCAAGGGGGCGGCCAAGACTTTCCCAAGACATCCAAAGAAAAAATGGGAAGAAATTCTCTTGGAAGAGAACTTCAAGGGGGCGCCCACTACCTGCCAAAAAAATCCAAAACAAAGATGGGAAGGACCTTGACTTAGGGAGGAAGAAAAGGAGGAGTCCAAAAGAGTTGATCCAGGGAAGGAAGAAAATTTTTCTTGAAGATCCAAGCAAGGAGGCGCCATCTACCTGCCTTTTATAACCCAAATCCAATTTTTTTGGTACCTTGGCCGACCATATGTGAAGGATTTGCCCTAATTTGTAGATCCCCTCCTTTAGTCCCACATGGGAAGATGTGAAACCCTCCTCCCTTGTAAAGCCTTATAAATTAAACCCCTCTTGTAAGTTTAAATCAATCAGATGAATGAAAGAAATTTTTTTATGAGCAAACTTGTGTTTTCTCTTTTCCGCACTTGCTTCCAGGTGTTGAGCTCCATGAGGGAGTAAATCCGGGTTCCCCTGGAACCTTGAGGAGGTGAGAGATCTCCGAAACCCCAAACCCTAGGTTAGCCACTCAACTCCCAAACCCTAGCCGCCATCACCCTTCTCTTTCCACCAAGCCCTAGTCTATTTCCCTTCTCACGGCCACCCTCTCCAAGTCCAGGCCGGCCAACAGCATCCAGCTCCAGTCCAGATACTTCAGGTCTACAGCAATTCTAAGAGGAAGTCAGATCGGCCTCCAGGAGAATCCTGATTTCAGCACTTCGGCTTTCAAGTTCTTCAACCTGGTAAATCCTTTCTTGAGTTTCTGAATTCCATCATTTGTTCCTCTTCTTTCCCAGATCTTGAGTCCAGAAGAAGCCGACCAAACCACGAGCCCAGTATTAGAGGATCCATTGCGAAGATAGCCGACTCCGAGGATCCCACAATCTGCTCGAGAGAGTTCTTCCACCAAAATCCTGAGAAGATCACTGTCTGGTTAGTAAACCATCTCTCCTCTCTATTTCTGTTCTGTTGAAAGTTCAGAGCGAAACCCTAGGTCTGGGAGTTTCTCAACCCCTAGCGATCCGTTACTTCTGAACTACTCTGATAATTTGGTTCCTTCTAAACTGTGCTTTCAATCTTTACTTAGTTTCCTTTAACATAGTTTAGCTTTACATTGAGTCGAAGCCAATTTCTGAAATATATATATAAAAAAAAAGAATTAATCTTAATTTTACTTTCGCATACGCTTCTTTGTTCATTGTTCTGCATCAGAACCAAGGTCGGTGCGCTCTTTGGTCCGGTCGACCTCCCGGTCCCGCTCCATCGCCGCCGTCCGGATCCCTCGGGCGAAAATCACGGCCGCGCGCGCGCGGAACCAAGTTCGGTGTGTGATGGTCTGGTCGACCTCCCGATCCCGCTCCAGCACCTCCGTCCGGATCCCTCGGGCGAAATCGCGGCCGCGCGCGCGCAGAACCAAGGTCGGTTTTCGATGGTCCGGTCGATCTCCCGGTCCCGCTCCATCGGCCTCGTCCGGATCCCTCGGGTGAAAAACACGGCCGCGCGCGCGGAATCAAGGTCGGTGCGCTCTTTGGTCCGGTCGACCTCCCGGTCCCGCTCCATCAGCCCCGTCCGGATCGCTCGGGCCAAAAATGCGGCCGCGCGCGCGCAGAACCAAGGTCGGTGCGCTCTTTGGTCCGGTCGACCTCCCGGTCCCGCTCCATCGGCCCCGTCCGGATCCCTCGGGCAAAAATCGTGGCCGCGCGGGCACAGAACCAAGGTCGGTGCGCTCTTTGGTCCGGTCGACCTCGCGGTCCCGCTCTGTCGGCCCCGTCCTTCTTGGTGGTCCCTCCCCATGCCCCCGTCCCGAAACACCCACCCCCCCTCGTCAAATTGGAAATCCCCGCACCCTCCGGTGCGGCTCGGTGCCCCGTGCGGCCGTTGTCCCTCATGGGTTCGTGGTATCTCGTGCTCGGCGGTTTTCCGCTGTCGGCGTGTCCCATCGACGACCCCTCCTTCGTGCGCTCTCGGGTCGCAAGGCTCCGCGTGCGGGGGAGTGGCGCGGTGCGCACCGCGGGGACGACCGTGTCGGCGTGTGAGCGGTCTTGGATGCGCATCCAGCGATGGGTTCCCTGCCTCGTCGTGGCCAACCGTCGGTGGGTGCATCCCTTCACTCGTGCTCGGAGGACCCGTTGTTGCCCCTCGTTGCGACCCGTCAGTTGCCCGTGCGGTCTACCCCCCTTGCGGGACTCGTCCGTTCGCCACGCGACCCTTGCAGCTACCCCGCCTCCGCAGC
>CM038049.1:124545162-124552662 GCA_021397845.1 Areca catechu
TATCCTGTATTCAAATTCAAATGAGGGTTATGGAGCTTATAAATAACCCCTCATTCCTATTGTAAAAAGGGAGATGAAATTGAATTTTGGAATTTGGTTTGTCAGTTGGTTTGGCAGTTGTTGTTCAGGGCTATGGCCCATTATGTCATCACCTGCGGGTGTTGATGTTGTTTTTGTCCTTCGGGACATCGTAGGGGCGTGATGCCCTAGTTATCCCCCCATCTTCGTTTTCCTCCACGTTCTTTGAAATCCCCCTCATGGCTCCAGGAGTGACCTGGGTGGCAGGTGAAATACCCTGGGCTCCGCGTGTAGTGAGATGGGTGGTAGGTGAGATACCCTAGACTGCATGTAGTGAGGTGGGTGGTAGGTATAATGCCCTAGAGGTGTGAAGTCTCTCTGTGAGAGTGGATTTCAGGGTTCGTGGTAGTCCATCCTCGTTATCCTCCATCCCTATTTTTTTTCCTTCGTCACCACCATAAAGAAATCAGAAAATAGAAAAAAAAATAGGATACCCTAATCTTCGGCGACTTCTTAGCTCGCCGACGATCCTATCCCTATCCCGTGCCCCATCAAATTGGTATCAGAGCATGGTTGCATTAGGGTACGTTTCTTCTTCCCAACTCTTTTCTGTGTCGACACCCCCTGCTTTCCCCACCTCAGGAGAATGATGGGGACATCATCCTGCACGAATCTCGGAGCAGCACAAATTTTGGAGCAGCACAAATTTCGGAGCAGCAAATAAATTTGAAAAATAAATTTAGGATTTATCTTTTATTTGAAATTTAAATTAGGATTTTGTTGGTTATGATTGAGATATGGATAGGCTTATCTTATCCTATCTTTTATTTGAAATTTAAATTAGGATTTTGTTGGTTATGATTGAGATATGGATAGGCTTATCTTATCCTATCTTGTATTTAAATTTGAGTTATCCCTATCCTGTATTCAAATTCAAATGAGGGTTATGGAGCTTATAAATAACCCCTCATTCCTATTGTAAAAAGGGAGATGAAATTGAATTTTTGGAATTTGGTTTGTCAGTTGGTTTGGTAGTTGTTGTTCAGGGCTATGGCCCATTATGTCTTCACCTGCGGGTGTTGATGTTGTTTTTGTCCTTCGGGACATCGTAGGGGCGTGATGCCCTAGTTATCCCCCCATCTTCGTTTTCCTCCACGTTCTTTGAAATCCCCCTCATGGCTCCAGGAGTGACCTGGGTGGCAGGTGAAATACCCTGGGCTCCGCGTGTAGTGAGATGGGTGGTAGGTGAGATACCCTAGACTGCATGTAGTGAGGTGGGTGGTAGGTATAATGCCCTAGAGGTGTGAAGTCTCTCTGTGAGAGTGGATTTCAGGGTTCGTGGTAGTCCATCCTCGTTATCCTCCATCCCTATTTTTTTTCCTTCGTCACCACCATAAAGAAATCAGAAAATAGAAAAAAAAATAGGATACCCTAATCTTCGGCGACTTCTTAGCTCGCCGACGATCCTATCCCTATCCCGTGCCCCATCAACCGGGCGCGCGCGGGCCATGTCCCATCGGGCGCGAGGCCCCGGACGCGCACAAGGGCACGGCGGGCTCGGGCGCGCGCGGGTCGTGGCACTAGCACGCGCGCGTTGTGGCACGGCACGCGCGGGTCACCGGGCGCTCGCGCGCGGGCCATGGCATGGAAGCGCGCGTTCACGGCGCTGCCATGCGTAGGGCGACGGGCGCGCGCGGGCGTGCACGGGTCATGGCACAGGCATGCACGGGTCACCGGGCGCGCGCGCGCCCGGGTCATGGCACGGGAGTGCACGGGTCAACGGGCGCGCGCGCGCACGTGTCATGGCACGGGCGTGCGCGGGTCATGGTACGGGAGTGCACGGGTAACCCAGCACGTGCGCCCGGGTCATGGCACGGGCGTGCGCGGGTCCCGGCACCGCCGGGCTCGAGTCCACGGGCGCGCGCAAGGGCGCGGGCGTGCGCGGGTCCTGGCACCGCCGGGCTCGAGTCCCAGGGCGCGCGCACGGGCGCGGGCGTGTGCGGGTCCTAGCAGTGCCGGGCTCGAGTCCCCGGCGCGCGCACGGGAGCGGGCATGCGCGGGTCCTGGCAGCGCCGGGCGCGGGGCACCGGCGCGCACACGGGCGCGTGCGAGCACGGGTCCTGCCAGCGCCAGGCGCGGGGCACCGGGCACGTGCACGGACGCGGGTCCTGGCACCGATGGGCGCGGGGCACCGGGCGCGCGCACGGGTGCGGGCGGGCGCGCATCCTGGCAGCGACGGGCGCGGGGCACCGGGCGCGCGCACGGGCGCGGGCGGGCGCGCGTCCTGGCAGCGCCGGGCGCGGGGCACCAGGCGCGCGCACGGGCGGGCGCGGATGGGCGCGGGTCCTGGCAACGCGGGGCACCGGGCGCGCGCACGGGCACGGGTCCTGGCGGTGCAGGGCACGGGGCAATGGGCGCGCGCACGGTCGCGGGCGGGCGCGGGGCACCTGGCGCGCGCACGGGCGCGGGTCCTGGCCGTGCAGGGCGCGGGGCACCGGGCGCGCGCACGGGCGCGGGCGGGCGCGGGTCCTGGCAGCACCGGGCACGGGGCAACGGGCGCGCGCACGGGTGCGGGGCTTGGGTCCTGGCAGCGCCGGGCGCGGGGCAACGGGCGCGTGCACGGGCGCGGGGCGCTGGTCCTAGCAGCGCCGAGCGCGGGTCACGCGGGGCGCGCAAGGACGCGGGGCATTCCCCCGAATTTGCAATGCTGCTCGCGACCTAGGAACCCCCGGGGTGGAGCTTGGCCGGATGCCCCGCGCGGGTAGTAGGTTGGCAAGCCCCCTTGCGGGCGGGGCGCGGGTCTTGGCCGCCCCGGATGCGCGTCCGTGCGCGTCCAGGCCCTCCCCCGCTTCTGCAACGTTGCTCGCGACCCTTGGGTACTCTCCCGGGTATCTGTTTTGGATTTTCTGCTCGCGCGGCGCGCGCCCAGGCCTCCATGGACTCGCGTCCTGGCTGCTCTGTGATCGTGCCCGTGTCGTGCCCTCCGGGACTCGCGTCATGTGCTGTGTGGTTCCGAGTCCTGGCCGCCCTTTTGCCCCGCGCATGGTGTGCGCATCCTAGACATCCTGGACTCGCGTCCGGGGTGCGCTGGGTGCTCTCTCGTGCTTGGGCCGTCCGTGACTCGGGTCCAACGACATTTGGGCGCAAGTCTTGGTCCTCCCTTGCGTTCGCAAGCTAGCTTTTATGCCTCAGAACACCTCGGGATGCCCCTTCTATGCCCGCCCCTTCCGAGTGCCGGATGTTCGCGGCCGCGCGTGCGCGGAACCATGGTCGGTGCCGTCCAGTCCGGTCGACGTCCCGGTCCTTCGGCTCCGTCCGGATCCTTCGGGTGAAAACGCGGCCGCGCGCGTGCGGAACCAAGGTCGGTGTCCTCCGGTCCGGTCGACCTCCCGATCTCGCTCCTTCGGCTCCGTCTGGATCCTTCGGGCGAAAAAGCGGCCGCGCGCACGCAGAACCTAGGTCGGTGTGCGATGCTCCGGTCGACCACCCGGTCCCGCTCCATCGGCTCCGTCCGGATCCTTCGGGTGAAAACGCGGCCGCGCGCGCGCGGAACCAAGGTCGGTGTGCGATGGTCCGGTCGACCTCCCGGTCCCGCTCCTGATGGGGACATCTCAAGCACGGATCTTGGAGCAAGCATAATTATTGGAGTGGCACAGATCTTGAAGCATTTTTGGAATAAATTTATTTAGGATTTATCTTTTGTTTAAAATTTGAATTAGGATTTGGTTGGTTAGGATTGATATATGGATAGGCTTATCTTATCCTATCTTATATTTGAATTTGATTCGTTCTTATCTTTTTATCTTGTATTCAAATTCAAATGAGGGTTGGAAAATCTATAAATACCACCCTCAGCCTTTTGTAATGGGAGGATGGATGAATAAAATTTCTATTGTTCTGTGTGAAGGATCTGTGTACTCCTAGGGTATCTGTATGATCCCTTCTCCATCTTCCCAGGGTTTCTGTGTGATCCCTGATTTTGGGCATCTGTGTGAGCCCAGGGCATCTATGTGAGCCCCTTTGCTATGTGCTTGTTCTTCTAGGGCATCTGTGTGAGCCCCTTTGCCATGTGCTTGTTCTTCTTGGGGAATCTATGTGAACCCCAGTATTTTTTCTTAACCCTGCACCCTCTTCTTTCCTCCTTTGCAAATCCTAATCCCTGGTGACTTTCATGCTCACCAGCGATCCAGTCCAATCCCTGTCCCGCATCAAATGGTATCAGAGCTAAAGGATTAGGATTTTTCTGTTTCATCACCGGCCCACTATTCTCTTTCTTCCCTGTTTCAAATCTCGTCCACGGATCCTTCCCTAACATCCACGTCGGACCACCCTCCCCCCAGCCGGTCACCCACCACCATTCCTCCCTTCCAGCCCTCACCCCTGTTTTCTGCTTCGTCTATGCCAAGCTCTCCAAGAACTGCCTGCAGCCCATTTTCAAAGCACAGATTTCAAAGCACACCGATCTCAAAGCCACACCATTTTCAAAGCAAAGTTGATTAAAAAAAAAAAAATCATGGTTATGTCAAGCTAAAAGTTTGGAGTTCCCGGAGCTAAAGTCAAGCTAAAGCTGGAGCCTGACCCAAACTCGACAGAGTCGAGTTTTTTTCCCCACCGTAGGAGAATGATGGGGACATCTCAAGCACGGATCTTGGAGCAAGCATAATTATTGGAGTGGCACAGATCTTGAAGCATTTTTGGAATAAATTTATTTAGGATTTATCTTTTGTTTAAAATTTGAATTAGGATTTGGTTGGTTAGGATTGATATATGGATAGGCTTATCTTATCCTATCTTATATTTGAATTTGATTTAGGATTTGGTTGGTTAGGATTGATATATGGATAGGCTTATCTTATCCTATCTTATATTTGAATTTGATTCGTTCTTATCTTTTTATCTTGTATTCAAATTCAAATGAGGGTTGGAAAATCTATAAATACCACCCTCAGCCTTTTGTAATGGGAGGATGGATGAAT
Source organism: Areca catechu (assembly GCA_021397845.1). Classification (NCBI taxonomy): domain Eukaryota; kingdom Viridiplantae; phylum Streptophyta; class Magnoliopsida; order Arecales; family Arecaceae; genus Areca; species Areca catechu. The sequence continues at coordinate 124,550,157 of CM038049.1, forward strand.
AAAATTTCTATTGTTCTGTGTGAAGGATCTGTGTACTCCTAGGGTATCTGTATGATCCCTTCTCCATCTTCCCAGGGTTTCTGTGTGATCCCTGATTTTGGGCATCTGTGTGAGCCCAGGGCATCTATGTGAGCCCCTTTGCTATGTGCTTGTTCTTCTAGGGCATCTGTGTGAGCCCCTTTGCCATGTGCTTGTTCTTCTTGGGGAATCTATGTGAACCCCAGTATTTTTTCTTAACCCTGCACCCTCTTCTTTCCTCCTTTGCAAATCCTAATCCCTGGTGACTTTCATGCTCACCAGCGATCCAGTCCAATCCCTGTCCCGCATCAGCTCCATTGCCTCTGTCCGGATCCTTCGGGCGAAATCGCGACCGCGCGCGCGCGGAACCAACATCGGTTTTCGATGGTCCGGTCGACCTCCCGGTCCCGCTCCATCGTCGCCGTCCGGATCCCTCGGGCGAAAAACGAGGCCGCGCGCGCGCGGAACCAATGTCGGTGCGCTCTTTGGTCCGGTCGACCTCCCGGTCCCGCTCCATCGTTGCCGTCCGGATCCCTCGGGTGAAAAACGTGGCCGCGCGCGCGCGGAACCAAGATCATTGTGCGATGGTCTGGTCGACCTCCCGGTCCCGCTCCATTGCCTCCGTCCGGATCCTTCGGGCGAAAATGCGGCCGCGCGCGCGCGGAACCAAGGTCGGTGTGCGATGGTCTGGTTGACCTCCCGGTCCCGCTCCATCGCCTCCGTCCGGATCCTTCGGGCGAAATCGCGGCCGCGCGCGCGCGGAACCAATGTCGGTTTACGATGGTTCGGTCGACCTCCCCGGTCCCGCTCCATCGTCGCCGTCCGGATCCCTCGGGTGAAAAACGTGGCCACGCGCGCGGAACCATGGTCGGTACGCTCTTTGGTCTGGTCGACCTCCCGGTCCCGCTCCATCGGCCCCGTCCGGATCCTTCGGGCAAAAATCGCGGCCGCGCGCGCGCGGAACCAAGGTCGTTGAGCGATGGTCCGGTCGACCTCCCGGTCCCGCTCCATCGTCGCCGTCCGGATCCCTCGGGCGGAAAACGCGGCCGCACGCTCGCGGAACCAAGGTCGGTGCGCTCTTTGGTCCGGTCGACCTCCCGGTCCCGCTCCATTGGCCCCGTCCGGATCCTTCGGGCAAAAAATGTGGCCGCGGCGTTTCCCGGTCCGGCTCCATCGCCTCCGTCCGGATCCTTCGGGCGAAATAGCGGCTGCGTGCGCGCGGAACCAAGGTCGGTGTGCGATGGTCCGTTCGACCTCCCGGTCCCACTCCATTGCCTCCGTCCAGATCCCTCGGGCAAAATCGCGGCCGCGCGCGAGCGTAACCAAGGTCGGTTTTCGATGGTCCGGTCGACCTCCCGTTCCCGGTCCATCATCGCCATCCGGATCCCTCGGGCGAAAAATGCGGCCGCGCGCGCGGAACCAAGGTTGGTGCGCTCTTTGGTCCGGTCGACCTCCCGGTCCCGCTCCATCGCTGCCATCCGGATCCCTCGGGCGAAAATCGCGGCCGCACGCGCGCGGAACCAAGTTCGGTGTGCGATGGTCTGGTCGACCTCCCGGTCCCGCTCCATCACCTACGTCCGGATCCCTCGGGCGAAATCGTGGCCGTGCGCGCACGGAACCAACGTCGGTGCGCTCTTTGTCCCGGTCGACCTCCCGGTCCCGCTCCATCGTCCCCGTCCGGATCCTTTGGGCAAAAAATGCGGTCGCGCGCGCGCGGAACCGAGGTCGTTGTGCGATGGTCCGGTCGACCTCCCGGTCCCGCTCCATCGCCTACGTCCGGATCCTTCGGGCGAAATCGCGGTCGCGCGCGCGCAGAACCAAGGTCGGTGTGCGATGGTCCGGTCGACCTCCCGGTCCCGCTCCATCGTCGCCGTCCGGATCCCTCGGGCGAAAAACGCGGCCGCGCGCGCGTGGAACCAAGGTCGGTGCGCTCTTTGAACCGGTCGACCTCCCGGTCCTGCTCCATCGCCTCTGTCTGGATCCTTCGGGCAAAATCGCGGCCGCGCGCGCGCGAAACCAAGGTCAGTGTGCGATGGTCCGGTCGACCTCCCGGTCCCGCTCCATCGTCGCCGTCCGGATCCCTCGGGTGAAATCGCGGCCGCGCACGCACGGAACCAAGGTCGGTGTGCGATGATCCGGTCAACCTCCTGATCCCGCTCCATCGTCGCCGTCCGGATCCCTCGGGCGAAAAACGTGGCCGCGCGCGCGCGGAACCAAGGTTGGTGCACTCTTTGGTCCGGTCGACCTCCCGGTCCCGCTCCATCGGCCCCGTCCGGATCCTTCGGGCGAAAAATGTGGCCGCGCACGCGCGGAACCAAGGTCGTTGTGCGATGGTCCGATCGACCTCCCGGTCCCGCTCCATCGCCTCCGTCCGGATCCTTCGGGCGAAATCGCGGCCGCGCGCGCGCGTAACCAAGGTCGGTGTGCGATTGTCCGGTCGACCTCCCGGTCCCGCTCCATCGTCGCCGTCCGGATCCCTCGCGTGAAA
>CM038049.1:124560162-124580162 GCA_021397845.1 Areca catechu
GGGGTCGCGATCCGGCGTCACCGCCCCGACCGCGGGGGGCGCGTTGCGCGGTGGGAGCGAGCGGGCACCTATCGGGTCCGCGGCACGGCGGTAGGATCGCGGGCGCGCGTCCACCATCTATCGTGTCCGGCCACGCCGGCGGCCCGGTCTTCGGCCCGCCGTGCCAGGGGGCGCGGGGGACCAGTCTCCGCATTCGGCCGCCCCGGAGCCCGTCGCGGCCCCGGGGGGAGCGGAGCGTCGCTGTTCGGCGTGACGCCCAGGCAGATGTGCCCTCGACCGGGTGGCCTCGGGCGCAACTTGCTTTCAAAGACTCGATGGTTCGCGGGATTGATGCAGAACAAAGAACAAAGAAGCGTATGCGGAAATAAAATTAAGATTAATATTTTTTTTTGTTATATATATATATATTTTTTTATATATTTCAGAAATTGACTTAACTCAAAGTGAAGCTAAACTAAGTTGAAGGAAACTAGGTAAAGATTGAAACCACAGTTTAGAAGAAACTAAATTTATCAGAGTAGTTCAGAAGTAATGGATCGCTGGGGGTTGAGAAACTCCCAGACCTAGGGTTTCGCTCTGAACTTTTAACAGAACAGAAATAGAGAGAAGAGATGGTTTACTAACCAGACTTGTGATCTTCTCAGGGTTTGGTGGAAGAACTCTCTCGAGCAGATTGTGGGATCCTCGGAGTCGGCTATCTTCGCAATGGATCCTCTAATACTGGTTTCGTGGTTTGGTCGGCTTCTTCTGGACTCAGAATCTGGGAGAGAAAAGGAACAAAAGATGGAATTCAGAAACTCAAGAAGAGATCTTACCAGGCTGAAGAACTTGAAAGCCGAGGCTGCTGAGATCAGGATTCTCCTGGAGGCCGATCTGACTTCCTCTTAGAGTTGTTGCAGACCTGAAGTATCTGGACCGGAGTTGGATGCTGGTGGCCGGCCAGGGCTTGGAAATGGTGGCCGTGAGAAGGGGAAAAAAACCTAGGGCTTGGTGGAAAGAGAAAGGTGATGGCGGCTAGGGTTTGGGAATTGAGTGGCTAACCTAGGGTTTAGGGTTTTAGAGATCTCTCACCTCCTCAAGGTTCCAGGGGAACCCGGATTTACTCCCTCACGGAGCTCAACACTTAGAAGCAAGTGCGGAAAAGAGAAAACATAAGTTTTCTCATAAAAAAAATTTCTTTTCATTCATAGATTGTTTTCAACTTACAAGAGGGATGTAATTTATAATGCTTTACAAGGGAGAAGGGTTTCATATTTTCCCATGTGGGACTAAAGGAGGGGATCTCCAAATTAGCGCAAATCCCTTACATATGGTTGGCCAAAATACCAAAAATTAGGATTTGGGTTATAAATGGCAGGTAGATGGCGCCACCTTGCTTGATTTTTTTCAAGAAAATTTTCTTCCTTCCCTGGATGAACTCTTTTGGACTCCTCCTTTTCTTCCTCCCTAAGTCAAGGCTCTTCCCATCTTTGTTTTAGGTGTTTTTGGCAGGTAATAGGCGCCCCTTGATATTCTCTTCCAAGAAAAACTTCTTCCCTTCTTTGCTTGGAATCACTTGGGAAAGTCTTGGCCGCCCCCTTGATTTGTGCTCTTCTCTTTATCTGGTGCATGAAAGAAGGAGGTTGCCATATGTGGAGTGGGGACCAAAGGCTGCTGGATGTGGATATGGTGCCCCCTAGACTGGGAGTGTGGCTGGGAGTGTGGTGTCCACTTGCCAGGTCTTGGGAGAAAATGTAACATCCCCGGTTGAAATCCTAGTCCACTACTGAGTCAACATGACTCAACAAAATAAAAATGCAGGTAATGTAGACTCAAGCTAAATTGAGTTGATCTAGTCAACTCTTATTACAAACCAAAAACCCTAATTCTTCGGGCAAGGTTAATCAGAGATCCAGATGGAGCTCTGAAGTCTTCTTCTGAGTCTGGTGCCCGCACCAATTCTCCCAGGGTGGGAGGAACTCGACCCTGTCGAGTATGGATCAAGCTGGCTCTGGTATCTCTCCAAGAGGTCTGGGTCCAGCTCTTGTAACTCTTCTCGGGAGATCCAAGAGTCATCAGAATCTGGCCTTCCTAGCCAGCGGACCAGGTATCTTTGGTATCCTCGATTACGAGTAGAGATAACCTGATCATCCAGGATCTTTTCAATCTGCTCTTTCCTCACAGGCCAATTTGTTGGTGGACACACAGGGTCAGGTTCACTCTCAAGAGCAGGATTAGGTTCAAAAGCCTCACTGGGAATCACAGCTGGCTCCCTATACTCTACTAGGTCTGTAATGTTGAAAGTGGAGCTAATGCCTAGTTCTGGAGGCAACTCGAGCACATAGGCATTGGATCCTACTCTCTTTACCACTCTAAATGGTCCAGCTCCCCTAGCATGTAACTTTCTAACGGTTCCAGGAGGAAACCGTTCAGGCCTTAACCTAATCATTACATAGTCTCCTTCGTCAAAAGTTTTGACTCGCCTTTGAGAATCAGCCAATTTCTTATAAGTTTCGTTACTTAAATTTATTTTGGCTTGTATTTCTTTATGCAAGTCTTTTATATGCTGTGCAAAAACTTCGGCAGACTCGGAGACCCGTGTGTGGACTGGTAAAGGAGCTAGGTCAAGAGGTGTGTGGGGTTTGTAACCATGCACAATTTCAAATGGACTTTTACCCGTAGACCTATTGACCGAGTCATTATATGCAAATTCAGCTCTAGGTAAGTACAAATCCCAGTTCCTAATGTTTTCACCAACCACAATTTCAAATGGACTTTTACCCGTAGACCTATTGACCGAGTCATTATATGCAAATTCAGCTCTAGGTAAGTACAAATCCCAGTTCCTAATGTTTTCACCAACAAGACACCTTAGCAGATTGCCTAAACTACGGTTCACTACTTCAGTTTGGCCGTCAGTCTGGGGATGATAGGCAGTCGAAAACTTAAGTTTCGTCACTAACTTATGCCAAAGTGTTTTCCAGAAATAGCTGGTGAACCGAACATGATGCGGGACAGAACGCTCTTATACAAGACTGGTGTCGGACCGTTGATCATTAAGAAATGATCTTTAGATTAGGATGTCCAATTAAATTAAAATCTAATTAAATACGAATAACCAGCAAACAATTAGGTCGGGTTATTAAAGTGGATCTCACCCGAAAAAACACGGAACCTCACGAAATTTGGAAGAGGGAGATCTGTCGTCCAAAATCCAGACCAGCAGTTCACGGGCGAAATTGATCTGAAGCCGTTGGACCTGAATCACCAAAACAACAAGCAATGTGCCAATTCCAGATCAAAATAATTAAACAAATTACTCCCAAAAATTTCCAGCACTCTGATATCTGTGCGCTTTAAAATCCGAATAGCTTTTCTTTTTTTTTATAAGAATAAACCCATTTTTTTTTTTTTCTCTTTTTTTTTTCACTTTTTTTTCCACGTTTTTTTTTTTTTTTTTTTTTTTTTTTTTTTTTTTTTCCTGCTATTCCTAAAGTCGGCAGAGGATGCCGGCTTTGCCTTCACGACCGTGCAAAGAAGCCCTCCTGCTTTGACGAATGTGCAAAAGCTCCGATGGCTGTGGAACTTCGGCGGGATCGTCGGCGACGGGGCTGGGGGAAGAGGACGGCGGCCTGGGGGAACAGCTGCGCGGCCCTGCTCCGGCGATTGGCGGCGACTCGTGGGAGGACTCGGCGGCAGGGACTTCGGCAGTGGAGGGCGTGAAACGGGTGCAGGCGAACGATGGCACCGGAGGAGGTGGCTTCGGGCGGAGCGTCGTTCACGAGCGGCCGGGGCGGTGAGGCGTCGCAGCGGCCGTAGGCGACCACAGGCGGGGAAATGCGACGACCGCTGGGTTCGGCCTGGTGGATCCGGCAGGAGGCTTCACGAGAGATCTGCGGCGGAGACGCTTGGCGACGACGTGCACTGGTGGGGGGAACGGCTGTGGTCCGAGGGAGATCTATAGTCGGCTGGGTGGTTGGCTCGGTTGAGAGGATCCGGAAGAATCTCGATGCTTGACTCTCGGGCGTCTCTTCGCATGGGTGAACAGAAACGTGAGACTGGCTTAGGGAAAGAATTCCGGCTTTGGTTGGGAAAACGGACTCAGGAACTAATTTTTTTTTTTTTTTTACGGAAAGAAATAGTAATCAAGAGAGAAGAGGCAGGGGAAGAGGAGAAGAACCGGGAGAGGAAAAAGAATCAGGGAGAAGAAGGAGAGGGGGGAGTCGGGAAACACCCAAGGTTTTCTTTCAAATATTTTCTTCGCTTTTTTTTTTTTTTTTTTTTTTCTTTATTCCAATAAGAAACATCTTAAATAAAACTATCGGAACCTGAAAGAGATCCGAATAAATCCTAAAATAATCGGAACTTCTCAACAGACTGAGAAATCCGAATGATAAATCCTAAAACAAATATTTAAACTAGATAATCAAATCCTAAAGCTGATAAGATAAGATAATATCTTGAATTTAAATTCAAGAGTGTTGCATTAGGATTAGTGCTCAACATGATCTGTGCTTATCAGGATCTGTGCTCATCAGGATCTGTACTGGGCTGGCACCGAGATCTGGGCTGGCTGCTGGGTCTGAACTGGCTGGATCTGAACTGGCTCAATGTCCCCATCATTTCCCCTGTGGTGGGGAGAACTCGACTCTGTCGAGTCAGGCTGGAGGTGCTCAAATAAATTTGGATCAATGTTCTGCAGCTCCTCTTCAGTAATCCAGGAGTCCTCTGGCTTTGGTCTGCCTCGCCAGTGAACCAGGTAGCGGTAGCAATTTTGACTCCTTGAAGACTTGATCTCCTCGTCCAAAATTCGTTTAGTCACATCGTGTTGTCCTCTCTTTTGGAAAAGTGGACTCTCAAAAGGATGATCACTCTCAAAGAATGCAGGCTCAAATACATCACCATGTGTCAATGCTGGTTCTTTATATTCAATTAGATCCAAATTATTAATCAAATTAACTCCTAATTGTTTTTCAGCTCCAACCTCATGGTCTTGTTCTTCATCTTGTTCTTCATAGGCATTGGCTAATCCTGGGTCAGCAGTATAAACTTCTTCTTCAAGGACATCACCTAGATCTTCTTGTTCTTCAAGTGTCCCTATATGCAAGGTTCTAGATGGACATTGGCTAGCTACATGACCTATCCCATTACATCTAAAGCAGTGGATCTTAGAGCTACTTCCACGGGAAGTTTCTCCTATAATCCCTTTTCCTTTGTCATCTCTCGGGGGTCGACTACCAAGGGCCTGACTAATGTTAGGTTGTGGACCAGTCGGGGCTAGGTTCATGCTAGGCCTTGGACCTAAAATTCCTGGTCTAGAAGGTTCAGATCTACGAGTGATAGACATTTGCTGAAATCTTTCATAGTCTTGAGCTAATTGATATGCTTGCTCTAGACTATAGACTTCTCTCAAAAACAATTCCTTTTGGATATCCACTCTCAGACCAGCTCTAAACCGGGATAAAGTGACAGATGGGTCTTCATGCACATTACATCGCATAAGGTATTCATCAAATTTATCGATGTAATCATTTACAAGTCCAGTTCCTTGGGTCAACCTTTGCCATTGATCCAAAAGTTGCTGTTGATAAGATGCAGGAAGATACTTCTCTCGAAGCTTATCCTTCATCTCATCCCATGTTCCAACAGGGTCCTGTCTCCTATGAATGGCTAACCTCTGGACATTGTGCCAATATAGCTTTGCTTGGCCTAACAATCTCATCTGGGCAAACCTAACTTTTCTATCCTCAGACATATCATACCAGGAGAAGTAATGGTCCATATTAGCTTCCCAGTCAATATATTCTTTGGGGTCCAGGCGACCTACAAAACTTGGGGCGTCAATCTTAACACTCCTCATGATTCGTTCATCTTTATCGATTGGGTTATGATAAGACCTAAGTGTTGGTTGATTACCTGGATAATCATGTCGATCCCTAGGGTCAGGTCGAAGGATTTGAGTACGACCACTATCATGATCTAGGTAGTCATTTCGGTCTCTAGGATCTCTAGGATCTGTAACTCTTGATGAAGAGTTTCTAATAGGGTAATTGGTGTTCACTAGTCGTTCCTCTTCAAGAGTTAATACCCTGGCATCTAAAGATCCTAACTTGCTGTCAATTTTTTCGAGTTTACCCATGATTACTTGAAGGGCAACTTCTAAACTGGAATCCATTTTGTTTTCTACGGAAGAATGTTCTGATTGATATTTGTTTCCTGACCTAGTTGTCATGCAAAATTATAATTGACCCTAACCTAACCTATTGCTCTGATACCAAGTTGATGCGGGACAGAATGCTCTTATACAAGACTGGTGTCGGACCGTTGATCATTAAGAAATGATCTTTAGATTAGGATGTCCAATTAAATTAAAATCTAATTAAATACGAATAACCAGCAAACAATTAGGTCGGGTTATTAAAGTGGATCTCACCCGAAAAAACACGGAACCTCACGAAATTTGGAAGAGGGAGATCTGTCATCCAAAATCCAGACCAGCAGTTCATGGGCGAAATTGATCTGAAGCCGTTGGACCTGAATCACCAAAACAACAAGCAATGTGCCAATTCCAGATCAAAATAATTAAACAAATTACTCCCAAAAATTTCCAGCACTTTGATATCTGTGCGCTTTAAAATCCGGATAGCTTTTCTTTTTTTTATAAGAATAAACCCATATTTTTTATTTTTTTTTTTTCTTGTGTTTTTTTTTTTTTCTCTTTTTTTTTTTTTCACTTTTTTTTCCACGGTTTTCTTTTTTTTTTTTTTTTCTTTATTCCAATAAGAAACATCTTAAATAAAACTATCGGAACCTGAAAGAGATCCGAATAAATCCTAAAATAATCGGAACTTCTCAACAGACTGAGAAATCTGAATGATAAATCCTAAAACAAATATTTAAACTAGATAATCAAATCCTAAAGCTGATAAGATAAGATAATATCTTGAATTTAAATTCAAGAGTGTTGCATTAGGATTAGTGCTCAACATGATCTGTGCTTATCAGGATCTGTGCTCATCAGGATCTGTACTGGGCTGGCACCGAGATCTGGGCTGGCTGTTGGGTCTGAACTGGCTGGATCTGAACTGGCTCAATGTCCCCATCAGAACATCCCTATCTGAAACAATGGTCTTGGGTAGGCCATGGAGTCGAACTATCTCATTAAAGAACAGGGTGGCTACCTTAGACGCATCAAAGGTTTGGGAACAAGGCAAGAAATGGGCCATCTTGGAAAATCGGTCCACTACAACACAGATAGAGTCATGCCTCCTCTGGGTCTTAGGCAAACCTAACACAAAATCCATGCTCACATCTTGCCAAGGACGATCTGGGACAGGGAGAGGGGTATAAAGGCCAGTGTTTTGTTTTCGCTGTTTGGCAACAGCGCAGTTCCGACACCTAGCCATAATGTGTGCTACATCTCTTTTTAAGCTAGGCCAGAAAAAGTGGTCTTCAATAGCCAGGGTGGTCTTATCTTTTCCGAAATGGCCAGCTAAACCTCCAGCATGAGTTTCCCAAATCAAGAATTCCCTAAGTGAGGTTCTAGGGATGCAAAGCCTATTCTTAAATAACAGAAAGCCATCTATAAGGGAATAATCCTTATGTTCACTAGATGGTCCTTGAGTTAGATCCTGGTATACAGTCTTGAAATCCGGACACGATCCATATTCTTCTTTGATTTGCTCAAACCCTATGACTTCAGCCCTAACAGAATTCAACAACAAAGATCGACGACTAAGGGCATCAGCTACCTTATTTTTAGACCCAGCCTTATGCTTTAGAACAAAAGTATAGGACTGGATATACTCTACCCACTTGGCATGCCTAGGGTTAAGCTTCTTCTGAGAATTCAAGAATCTAAGAGCCTCATGGTCCGAAAACAGCACAAATTCTTGCGGTAGTAAATAATGTCTCCAGTAACGCAAAGGTTGCACTACCGCATAAAATTCCTTATCATAGGTAGAATACCTAAGCTTAGCATCATTAAGTTTTTCACTAAAGAATGCTACGGGATGGTTCTCTTGGCTTAGGACTCCACCTATACCTACTCCTGAAGCATCGCAGGCAACCTCAAATACCTTTGAAAAGTCCGGTAGTCTCAAAATGGGTGCCTGGGTCATCCTATCCTTAAGATCTAGGAAGGCTTTATGGGCTGCTTTGGTCCACTGAAATTCTCCCTTTCTGATGCAGTCTGTGATAGGAGCAACTACAGTACTAAACCCCTTGATGAATCGTCTATAGAAGGTAGCCAAGCCATGGAAACTTCTGACTTCATGCACACTAGTCGGCTCTGGCCATTCTACTATGGACCTAATCTTTTCAGGATCGGCAGCCACGCCGTCAGGGGTTACAACAAACCCAAGGAAGATAATCCTACTGGTCATAAATTCACACTTCTTGAGATTACCGTAGAGACTATCATTCCTCAAAACTTGACAGACTTGTCTAAGGTGGCCTAGGTGATCTGCAGGGGTCTTACTATAGATCAGGATATCATCAAAATAGACCACTACAAACTTTTCTATGAAAGCTCTAAGTACCTGGGTCATAATCCTCATGAAAGTACTAGGGGCATTGGACAACCCAAAAGGCATAACAACCCATTCATAGAGACCATCCTTAGTTTTGAAGGCTGTTTTCCACTCATCCCCTGGTCTAATCCTAACCTGATGATAGCCGCTCTTGAGATCAATTTTAGAAAAAACCATTGCGCCGGCCATCATATCAAGCATGTCATCTAGTCTAGGGATGGGGAACCTATACTTAATTATGATTTTATTGATGGCACGACTGTCAACACACATCCTCCACGTGCCATCCTTCTTCGGGGTTAGAAGTGCAGGGACTGCACAAGGGCTAAGACTCTCTCTAATGAACCCCTTCCTCAACAATTCGCCAACCTGATTTTGCAGTTCTTTATGCTCCGATGGATTCATCCTATAATGGGGCAAGTTGGGTAAAGTAGCTCCTGGGACTAAATCAATGGAATGCTGAATATCCCTAAGAGGTGGAAGGTGGTCTGGCAGATCCTCGGGAAAAACATCCTCAAATTCTTCTAATAAAGGCTTGACTTCCTGAGGAGGTTCTAAGGGTGTAGGAGTCCTAAGTTCCTTAGCAGTCAACATCCAAATGGGTGAACCACTATGAATTTCTTGCTCTAGATCCTTGGCACTAATTAGGTTCACTCCAGTCTTCATTTCCCTAACCTTACTGGTTCCTTTAGCTACCTTGTCCTTAGGAGGGACTGAATGGATTGTGATTTTCTTCCCATTGAAACTAAAGACACAGGTGTTGGATTTTCCTAAGAGGGTGGCATCATGATCATACAACCAGGGTCTTCCAAGAATTATACTGCTCACCCCCATGGGCAAGACATCACACCAAATCTTCTCTTGATAGGATTGCATTTGGATTTGGACCTGACATCTAGACTGGATGGGTATAGAAGTGGAGTCTACCCAAGAAACCTTATAGGGGTTGGGGTGGGGAACTGGGGTTAAGCCTAACATTTTGACAGTGCTAGTAGAAATGGCATTCACACAGCTCCCACTATCTATGATGATTTTACAAACCTTATCCCCTAGTTTAAGGAAAGTCTGTAGGATGTTGGTCCTACGCCAATCTTCCTGAACTTTAGTCTAGGACAGGATGCATCTTACAACCCCTAAGTGGTCAGATTCAGTGGATTCTTCCTCTCCCTCATACTCATCAACCAAATTCATTCCGGCCTCATAAACTTCTTCTTCAAACTCCTCATTAGGCTCGGAACTCTCTTCTCCTCCCTCTTCTATATATAGGGATCTACGAGGGCACTGGCTAGAAACATGACCTACCTTATGACACTTGAAACAAGCTATGGCTGTGCACTGAGTGGAGATATGACCGGGCTTCTGACACTTAAAACAGACAATACCAGGGGTTCTCTGGGTGTCAGGTGCCTTACCTTTGTCCATGGGCCTAGGGGTGGGAATACCTTGATTAGGCTTGCTAGGGGTAACCTGGCTAGGTCCATTTCTTGGGATTGGGGCACTAATCCTAGAAGGCATGGGTCCTCTCTGAAATTTCTCAGTGTTCAGTGCAATCTGGTAGGCTTGGTCTAGGTCAGTAACCTCTCTCAGAAACAACTCTCTCTTAATATCTTGGTGTGGGCACCAGGTTAACAAAAAGACTTCAACCCATCCAAAAGTCCTTATGGTTGGAGTAACAAATCATGTCAATATTTTATTTCAAAATAAATGTAATCAAGGACAGGTTAGTCCGCTGTTGGGTCAGTCAATCCAGTCAACTCACTTTTGAAGACTTATCAAGAAGCAACTCGGGCTTCAAAGTACCACTTCATCACTTCACCACCAATGGAGCCCACACTTGAAGACACATCACCACCCTAGAGCCGACTCTTGAAGGCACATCACCACCACCTTGGAGCCGACTCTTGCCACCTCATCAGACACCTCACCACTAAAGGAGCTGACTCTTAATCAAGTCCCAAGGAGCCAATTCTTGAAGAAAGTCAATTAGTCAAAGTCCAAAGTCATGGAGATGGTCAAATTGTCAAAATCAAGAAGGAGGTCAAATCACCAAGTCCAAGTTTTTGAAGATGGTCAACCAAGTCAAGCCTTAGCATGTCATTTGAATTTAAATTCATGCTTGGCCGACCAAAGCTCTCCAAAGCAAGGGTGGTCGGCCAAAGTGAGGGGGGACCACTCCTCCAAATCATATCAAACCTATTCCCACAATTCTCTCCTTATTCCATGTAACTTCCCCATGATATCCTCCACCAAATTAGGTTAGTTTGAATTCAAATGTAAGTCTTTAAAAAGCCTTGGGCATGAGAAATGTGGGAGATTGATAAATGAATGAAAAAAAAAGCTCTTTCTTCTATGTGAAGGTCTTGGCTATGTGCCCCTCTTTGGCTTTGTGCCTAGGTTTCTTTTAGGTCTATGTGACCTTGTTTCTCTCTTCCTCTTCCTCCTCTTTTCTCCACTTCAAACACTTTCTTTCCATTGCATCTCTCAAAGAAGATCAAGTTCGCATCAAAGTTCAAGAAGAAATCAAGCCAAGAATCAAGTGATCAAGCAAGGAGCCGGTTCTCCAACCCTAGGAATCAGAAAGGAGTCGATTCCCTCAAGAAGAAGAAGCCTTCATCCATCCTTCAACCCATCATTCTTCCCTTCTTTAATTTGAGTTCTTTAGCTTGTTTCTAATCCCAGGTTTCTTTGTGACAGGGCCTCCGGAATCCAGACTTTAGAAGAAGGAACTTCTTGCCAGAACCCAGAATGCTGAGTGAGCCACCAAGTGGTGTATTTTGGTCATCCTAGAACTTACCTTGAGAGAAATCCTTTGGATTGATCAAGGTCAGGTAATCCCTAACTTCTTAGGGTTTGGATTATTAAAAAAGTAGGACTAGCTTAATTTAGATGGTTAATTTACTATGGTAGATCATTATTATTCTGTTTAGTCCACTCTAGATTTGCGTTTAATCATATTGAGTTGTGTTCATTAAATTCCTAGTCATTATAGTTCGATTAGCCATATGCTTAAGAAATTAATTAGATTGATCTTTAACTAATCTCCTTTAGAATATTTAGTCTCATTCCTTCATCTCATAAAGCATTTTTTTTCATTTCTTCTTCCCATCATTTTTGGTATCAGAGCAGGTTGATTAGGGCATATCTGTGTTTAGGGTTTGCATCGATTTATCTTTGGTGCTATAAGATTATAGCCAACCCTTGCATTGCAAAACCAAGATGAAATCAGGTTGTCCTACTATAAGGTGGATCCTTATAGTGTAAGGTTGTCCTATCTTGGTCATTGCTTTGGACTACATAGAAGAATTCTATGTAAGTCTGATTTTTCCCTGCTTGCTGTAATTAGGTGTAGGCTGACTGTAATCCGCCTGCAGCTCCAAAGGCAAGTAGTGCATTTTTCTTTGACATATTTTTTTTCTTGTTCCATTTTAAGTTGTTTATCACCGTTTAAAATTTCAGCTTCAGAAAAAAATTACAAAAAAAATGAAAATTCCTGCAGTCCGATAGTGTCATTAGGTTTTCTGTTCTGTTCTTGAGCTTTTAGTGCCTTTATTCAGGATCTGCCTAGAACAGTCTAGATTTTATTTTGAAATTCTGCTTCACCTGGTATGACATCTATAAGTTAGGAGTTCTCATTAATTTTTTTCAAATTTTTTTGACGTTTTTTACTGCACCTTCCAACATCACTTTCGAACTGCAACACACCACTCTGCATCAGTAATTTAGTCATGCATTCATTTCATGATTAAGCTATCTAAGGGCATGAAATTAACATAAGGTCAGGAAGTAATTACCTGTCCTTAGCCCAAAAAACCACCTCCCTTCATCATTCGAACCCAATCCTTAATTAAAATCAATTAGACCTAATACCCTAGTGGGTTAGGGACACCAACAGGTCGGGTTCGAATTAGAAATCAAGTTGATTGTATTAGCTAGTTAGTGTGTGCTTATTAACTTGGTGTCTAGGATTGGTGTGTAAGGGCTTGTGGTTTGATCCACCTACCTGGCCAATCTCTGATTGGTGTCTAAGGTTGGTATTCAGGGATCTCCAGCTCCCCTTCCACCTACCTGGCCAAGTGATATAAGTTACTACTGGTTAGTTAGTCTTTCAATTGGGTTCTTAACTTGTGCTCTAGGTCTAGGAGCCATAGTCGTTCGAGTGCATCATTTTCATGACCACTAGATCAGGAACACCATTCCACCGTTCACAAGATCAACCAAGTTCGTCCATGGACCCTAATATGGAGAGTCTCATGAAGTCTATGATAGAGCAAATGGCTACAATGAATGCTAAGCTTGATCGGGTCGAGGATAGAATAGGGGTCCTAGAGGAAGCTAGGTTAACTCCAACTGAACCACCATCTCCCAGATTACCTCCAGACCATCCCAGAGCCCAACGGCAAGAACGCACTCCTGACCCAACCCATAGAAGGCCACAACACGATTTTGATGATCACACCCCTGACTTTAATCAAAGAAGGCATCACCATGAAAATTTCGATCAGGATGACCGGGCCTTAAGGAACATCCGTCTAGATGCACCAACTTTTGAAGGAAGCTTAGATCCTAAGGTGTATATAGATTGGGAGGCTGACATGGACCAGTATTTTGATTGGTATGACATGTCAGATGAGAGGAGATTCAAATTTGCTAAGATCAGGCTGGTTCGACAGGCTAGACTACATTGGGGAAATGTAGAGCGCACGATTAGACAGAGGGGAGATGTACCGGTAAGCACATGGAGAGATATGAAGAGAAAACTTAGAGAAAAATACCTACCCATGTCTTATCAAGAGAGATTACTAGATCAGTGGCAACGGTTAACACAAGGAAACAAAACCGTCTCTGAGTATGTCACCAAATTTGACGAGTTTGTCATGCGGTGCAACGTGGTCGAGTCGGAGGCAGCCACTTTGTCTAGGTTTAGATCAGGGCTGAATGAAGACATCAAGGGGGAATTATTTTTGAGGGAAGTCCATGATTTAGAGCAGGCATATCAGGTTGCCATGGACTATGAGAGATTTCAGAGGAGATCTACTTTTAGGAAACCAGAGCCCTCTAGGTTCAGTCCACTTGCTAGTAGACCCAGTTCGGTTCCTACTCCCACAGCTAAGCCTAGGTCCAGCTCAAATCCAATTCCTAGGCCCAATTCAGCCACCCCATCTAGAGAAGATAAAGGAAAAGGGCCTGAAAGTCAAGGTAGGACAAGTCAAGTATGTTATAAGTGCCGTCAACCGGGTCATTATATGAGTCAGTGTCCCTCTAGAGCTTTACACATTGGTGAAGTAGAGGAAGAAGGCTTAGAGCATTTAGAGAATGGTGACGAAGAAGTGTATGAAGCAGAAGATTGCTTAGCTGATGAGTATGAGGGAGATGAGGAAAATTTGGACTCATCAGATTTACTAGGAGTCGTTAGGTGTATCATGACACAGACCAAAGAACAAGAAGACTGGCGTAGGACTAACATCCTACAAACATTTGTCAAAATTAAGGAAAAGGTCTGTAAGATTGTGATAGATAGTGGAAGCTGTGTCAACGCCATTTCCACTAGTGCAGCAAAGAGTTTAGGGTTATCCGTTGTACCACATCCCAATCCATATAAGGTATCCTGGATAGACTCTACATCTATTCCAATCAAGCTACGGTGCCAAGTCCAAATCCAAATTCAATCCTATCAAGATAAGGTCTGGTGTGATGTGCTTCCTATGGGAGTAAGTAGCATCATCTTAGGCAGGCCATGGCTGTTTGATCATGATGTGACCATCTTTGGTCGGTCAAACTCCTGTGCTTTCAATTTTAATGGCAAGAGAATTGTCATTCATCCAAAAGAGCCTAAGGACAATGTCAGGAGAGGAACCAGTAGCTTGAAGGAAAAGAAAACTGGATTAAATCTGATAGGTGCAAAAGAAATAGAACAAGATATCCAAGAGGGAGCACCTATTTGGGTGGTAGCAGCAAAAGAGGTTAAGGACCACACACCTATAGAACACCCTCCAGAGGTGGTCCAATTATTAGAAGAGTATAAGGACGTATTTCCCGAAGATCTTCCCGATAGCCTTCCACCTTTAAGGGACATACAGCATGTCATAGATTTAGTCCCCGGGGCAACTTTACCTAATTTGCCTCACTATAGGATGAACCCAGCTGAACATCAGGAAATGCAGAAACAGATTGGGGAATTACTTAGGAAGGGGTTTATTAAGGAAAGTCTAAGTCCTTGCGCAGTCCCCGCATTGTTAACCCCTAAGAAGGATGGTACTTGGCGGATGTGTGTAGATAGCCGAGCCATCAATAAGATTACGGTGAAGTATAGGTTCCCGATCCCACGACTTGACGACATGTTAGATATGATAGCCGGAGCAACAATTTTCTCCAAAATTGATTTAAAGAGTGGCTATCATCAGGTTAGAGTTAGACCTGGGGATGAATGGAAGACCGCTTTCAAGACTAAAGATGGATTATATGAGTGGTTAGTCATGCCATTCGGTCTTTCCAACGCACCCAGCACATTTATGAGGATCATGAATCAGGTGTTGAAAGCCTTCATAGGAAAATTTGTTGTGGTCTATTTTGATGATATCCTTATATATAGCCAAACCAAGGCAGACCACTTAGATCACCTGAGCCAAGTTTGTCAAGTTCTTAGAAAAGATAGCCTCTATGCCAATATCAAAAAGTGTGACTTCCTCACACATAGAGTCATCTTTCTAGGATTTGTAGTTACTTCTGAAGGAGTGTCAGCTGACCCAGAGAAAGTCAAATCCATAGTAGAATGGCCTGTACCCAAGAACATCCATGAAGTACGTAGTTTCCATGGTCTAACCACTTTCTATAGGAGGTTTATTAGGGGATTCAGTACGATAGTGGCACCCATCACTGATTGCATTAGGAAAGGAAATTTTGAATGGACTAGAGCGGCTGATAAAGCTTTCCTAATGATTAAAGAGATAATGACACAAGCACCTGTTTTAAGGCTTCCGGATTTTTCCAAATTATTTGAGGTCGCTTGTGATGCTTCTGGGGTTGGAATTGGAGGAGTTTTAAGTCAAGAGAATCACCCAGTAGCATTCTTTAGTGAGAAGTTGAATGATGCGAGACTAAGGTATTCAACCTATGATAAGGAGCTATATGCGGTAGTACAAGCTTTACGCTATTGGCGTCACTACCTTTTACCGCAGGAATTTGTTTTATTTTCTGATCATGAAGCTCTTAGGTTCCTTAGTTCTCAGAAGAAGTTGAACCCTAGGCACGGGAAATGGGTAGAGTTCATACAAGGGTACACGTTCGTTCTGAAACATCGTGCCGGTACTGAGAATCGAGTTGCTGATGCATTAAGCCGTCGATCTATGTTGATGAATACTGTGAGGACTGAGATAGTAGGATTTGATAGGTTGAAGAGTGAGTATTCTACATGCCCTGACTTTGGTCATATCTATCACTCCCTCCAACAAGGTCCGTCTAGTGAACATAGCGATTACATTCTATTAGATGGATACCTTTTCAAGGAAAATAGGCTGTGCATTCCCAAAACTTCTGTTAGGGAATTTCTGATCTGGGAAGCCCATGCTGGAGGATTAGCTGGACATTTTGGTAGAAACAAAACCATCTTGGCTATGGAGGATCAATTTTTCTGGCCTAGTCTTAAGAAGAATGTTGCCCAGATAGTAGCCCAGTGTCGAACCTGTGCGGTAGCAAAGCACCAAAAACAAAACACTGGTTTGTACACACCTTTACCTGTCCCTGAAGGTCCGTGGCAAGACATTAGTATGGATTTCGTGACAGGTCTCCCTAGAACTCCCAAGAAACATGATTCTATCTTTGTGGTTGTCGATCGATTTTCTAAGATGGCGCACTTTATTCCGTGTTCTCAGACTTTAGATGCGTCAAAAGTGGCCAAACTTTTCTTGGATCATATCGTTAAGCTTCATGGTTTACCTAGAACCATTGTGTCAGATAGAGATGTCAAGTTCACCAGTTACTTCTGGAAAACCCTCTGGCACATGTTAGGTACCAAACTGAAATTCTCTACAGCCTATCACCCTCAAACTGATGGCCAAACCGAGGTTGTAAACCGAAGCTTAGGTAATCTATTGAGGTGTTTAGTTGGAGAAAACTTAGGGAACTGGGATCTTTTACTTCCTCGTGCTGAGTTTGCTTATAATAGCTCAGTCAATAGATCTATTGGGAAGAGTCCATTTGAAGTGGTCCATGGATATAAACCTAAGAGACCTTTAGATCTAGTCCCATTACCAGCACATGCACGGGTGTCGGAATCCGCCGAATCATATGCACAGCATCTTAAGGACTTGTATAAGGAGATTAGCCAAAAGATTCAAACAAGCAATGAATTTTATAAGCATACGGCTGATCTACATAAACGGCTTAAAGAATTTAATGAAGGGGATTTAGTAATGATTAAACTCAAACCAGAGAGGTTTCCACCCGGAACAATGAAGAAACTCCATGCCCGGGGAGCCGGACCCTTCAGAATAATAAAGAGAATTGGATCTAATGCTTATGTAGTAGATTTACCATCTAGTTATGGCATTAGTTCTACTTTTAATATTTCTGACCTCAAAGAATACAAGGAACCTGTACCAATACCTGATGAGCTTTTTGGTCCTAGTGTATCCTTTGAGAGTGATGTCCCAAATGAGTGTCCACCACCAAATATTCCTGAGCAAAGAGAGAGTGTTGAAAGAATCTTGGATGACCAGATTATCACCACTAGAAATAAGGGCTACCAACGCTATCTGATTCGATGGCAAGGACGTCCTGAATCTGAAGACTCCTGGATCACCCGAGAGGACCTGCAACAAATCGACCCGGATATAATAGAAACATATCACTCGACAGGGTCGAGTTCCTCCCACCCTGGGAGAATTGGTGTGGGCACCAGGTTAACAAAAAGACTTCAACCCATCCAAAAGTCCTTATGGTTGGAGTAACAAATCATGTCAATATTTTATTTCAAAATAAATGTAATCAAGGACAGGTTAGTCCGCTGTTGGGTCAGTCAATCCAGTCAACTCACTTTTGAAGACTTATCAAGAAGCAACTCGGGCTTCAAAGTACCACTTCATCACTTCACCACCAATGGAGCCCACACTTGAAGACACATCACCACCCTAGAGCCGACTCTTGAAGGCACATCACCACCACCTTGGAGCCGACTCTTGCCACCTCATCAGACACCTCACCACTAAAGGAGCTGACTCTTAATCAAGTCCCAAGGAGCCAATTCTTGAAGAAAGTCAATTAGTCAAAGTCCAAAGTCATGGAGATGGTCAAATTGTCAAAATCAAGAAGGAGGTCAAATCACCAAGTCCAAGTTTTTGAAGATGGTCAACCAAGTCAAGCCTTAGCATGTCATTTGAATTTAAATTCATGCTTGGCCGACCAAAGCTCTCCAAAGCAAGGGTGGTCGGCCAAAGTGAGGGGGGACCACTCCTCCAAATCATATCAAACCTATTCCCACAATTCTCTCCTTATTCCATGTAACTTCCCCATGATATCCTCCACCAAATTAGGTTAGTTTGAATTCAAATGTAAGTCTTTAAAAAGCCTTGGGCATGAGAAATGTGGGAGATTGATAAATGAATGAAAAAAAAAGCTCTTTCTTCTATGTGAAGGTCTTGGCTATGTGCCCCTCTTTGGCTTTGTGCCTAGGTTTCTTTTAGGTCTATGTGACCTTGTTTCTCTCTTCCTCTTCCTCCTCTTTTCTCCACTTCAAACACTTTCTTTCCATTGCATCTCTCAAAGAAGATCAAGTTCGCATCAAAGTTCAAGAAGAAATCAAGCCAAGAATCAAGTGATCAAGCAAGGAGCCGGTTCTCCAACCCTAGGAATCAGAAAGGAGTCGATTCCCTCAAGAAGAAGAAGCCTTCATCCATCCTTCAACCCATCATTCTTCCCTTCTTTAATTTGAGTTCTTTAGCTTGTTTCTAATCCCAGGTTTCTTTGTGACAGGGCCTCCGGAATCCAGACTTTAGAAGAAGGAACTTCTTGCCAGAACCCAGAATGCTGAGTGAGCCACCAAGTGGTGTATTTTGGTCATCCTAGAACTTACCTTGAGAGAAATCCTTTGGATTGATCAAGGTCAGGTAATCCCTAACTTCTTAGGGTTTGGATTATTAAAAAAGTAGGACTAGCTTAATTTAGATGGTTAATTTACTATGGTAGATCATTATTATTCTGTTTAGTCCACTCTAGATTTGCGTTTAATCATATTGAGTTGTGTTCATTAAATTCCTAGTCATTATAGTTCGATTAGCCATATGCTTAAGAAATTAATTAGATTGATCTTTAACTAATCTCCTTTAGAATATTTAGTCTCATTCCTTCATCTCATAAAGCATTTTTTTTCATTTCTTCTTCCCATCATATCTTCCCTAAGCCCAGCCCTAAATCTAGACAAAGTGACTTCATGGGCTTCACTCACATCACATCTCATCAGGTATTCATCAAAGGTGGTTATGTAGTCTGAAACAGATCGGTTCCCTTGTTTCAAAGTCTGCCATTGGTCTAACAGATTCTGTTGGTATAAAATGGGTAGGTACTTGTCTCTAAGTTTTTCTTTCATACCCTGCCAAGTGGTTATGGGCTCTACATTCGTCTTCTAGTGGTCAGCTCAATGTTCCCCCAGTATAACCTAGCTTGACGTATTAATTTCATCTTGGCAAACTTGAATTTTCTCTCCTCAGACATGGCATGGCATACCACTCCATCTCACATCTCCCAATCAGAGAACACCTTAGGATTTAGGCTACCATCAAAAGTGGGTGCATCTAACTTGATGTTCCGAATGAACCTATCATCTCTATCCTCAGGCTCTGGGTCAGGCCTCCTATGATTAGGTTCAGGATCTCGGTATAAAGGTCTTCTAGGCTCTTGGTGTGGGCGAGGTTGAGGCACATTGAAATCTGGGTCAGGAGTCCAATCCCGATGCCTAGGTTCCTCAAGTACTTGGACTCGATCCCTAAGCTGGGCAAAATTCTCATTCATATCCTGACTTAATTTGTTCATACTCTCTGTAAGAGCTCTAACCATGGCCTCTAAATCAGGTTGGGCTTGACCAGGTTGGTAGGGTACTCCATTCCGGGTAGACATGATGCAATCAAGCACACAAAATGAGACTCAACTGAACGACTACGGGCTAACTAGACCTAGAGCCTAAACTAGGTGTCCAATCAGAGTGGCAAGCTAGCCTGTAGTAACTCAGGACTCAGCCAGGCAGGTATAAGGGGAGTGTTAGGTCCCTGAATGCCAATCCTAGACACCAATCAGAGATTGGCCAGGTAGGCGGACCAACACACAAGCCCTTCGGGATGGAATCCCTGAACCACCGTTCTAGACACTAAGTACAAAGCACACACAGAGTAACCAGACAAACTGACTCAACACTAGCCTTGACCCGACTCGTTGATGTCCCTAGCCCACTAGGGCAAATTAGGTCTAATCAATTTTAGATTAAAGGCTTAGGTTCGAATGAAG
>CM038049.1:124585162-124600162 GCA_021397845.1 Areca catechu
AAGGACGGGGCCGACAGAGCGGGACCGCGAGGTCGACCGGACCAAAGAGCACACCGACCTTGGTTCCGCGCGCGCGCGGCCGCGATTTCGCGCGAGGGATCCGGACGGGGCCGATGGAGCGGGACCGGGAGGTCGACCGGACCAAAGAGCACACCGACCATGGTTCCGCGCGCGCGCGGCCACGTTTTTGGCCCGAGGGATCCGGACGGGGCTGATGGAGTGGGACCGGGAGGTCGACCGGACCAAAGAGCGCACCGACCTTGATTCCGCGCGCGCGCAGCCGCGTTTTTCGCCCGAGGGATCCGGACGGGGCCGATGGAGCGGGACCGGGAGGTCGACCGGACCATCGAAAACTGACCTTGGTTCCGCGCGCGCGCGGCCGCGATTTCGCCCGAGGGATCCGGACGGAGGCGATGGAGCAGGACCGGGAGGTCGACCGGACCATCGCACACCGAACTTGGTTCCGCACGCGCGCGGCCGCGATTTCGCCCGAGGGATCCGGACGGCGACGATGAAGCGGGACCGGGAGGTCGACCGGACCAAAGAGCGCACCGACCTTGGTTCCGCGTGCGCGCGGCAGCGTTTTTCGCCCGAGGGATCCGGATGGCGATGATGGACCGGGAACGGGAGGTCGACCGGACCATCGAAAACCGACCTTGGATACGCTCGCGCGCGGCAGCGATTTCGCCCGAGGGATCCGGACGGAGGCGATGGAGCGGGACCGGGAGGTCGACCGGACCATCGCACACCGACCTTGGTTTCGCGCGCGCGCGGCCGCTATTTCGCTCGAAGGATCCGGACGGAGGCGATGGAGCGGGACCGGGAGGTCGACCGGACCATCGCACAACGACCTTGGTTCCGCGCGCGCGCTGCCGCATTTTTTGCCCGAAGGATCCGGACGGCGTCGATGGAGCGGGACCGGGAGGTCGACTGGACCAAAGAGCGCACCGACCTTGGTTCCGCGCGCGCGCGGCCTCGTTTTTCGCTCGAGGGATCCGGACGGCAACGATGGAGCGGGACCGGGAGGTCGACCGGACCATCGCACACCGACCTTGGTTCCGCGCGCGCGCGGCCGCGATTTCGCCCGAAGGATCCGGACGGAGGCGATGTAGCGAGACCGGGAGGTCGACCGGACCATCGCACAACGACCTTGGTTCCACGCGGTGCGGCCGCATTTTCGCCCGAAGGATCCGGACGGGGCCGATGGAGCGGGACCGGGAGGTCGACCGGACGAAAGAGCGCACCGACCTTGGTTCCGCGCACGCGCGGCCGCATTTTTCGCCCGAGGGATCCGGACGGCAACGATGGAGCGGGACCGGGAGGTCGACCGGACCATCGCACACCGACCTTGGTTCCGCGCGCGCGCGACCGCGATTTCGCTCGAGGGATCTGGACGGTGACGATCTAGCGGGACCGGGAGGTCGACCGGACCATCGCACACCGACCTTGGTTCCGCGCGCACACGGCCGCAATTTCGCCCGAAGGATCCAGACGGAGTCGATGGAGCGGGACCGGGAGGTCGACCGGACCAAAGAGCGCACCGACCGGACCGGGAGGTCGGTCGACCTCGCGTATCCAAGGTCGGTTTTCGATGGTCCGGTCGACCTCCCGTTCCCGGTCCATCATCGCCATCCGGATCCCTCGGGCGAAAAACGTGGCCGCGCGCACGCGGAACCAAGGTCGGTGCGCTCTTTGGTCCGGTCGACCTCCCGGTCCCGCTCCATCGCCGCCGTCCGGATCCCTCGGGCGAAAATCGCGGCCGCGCGTGCTGAACCAAGTCGGTGTGCGATGGTCTGGTCGACCTCCCGGTCCTGCTCCATCGCCTCCGTCTAGATCCCTCTTCCGAAATCGTGGCCGCGCGCGCGCGAAACCAAGGTCGGTTTTCGATGGTCCGGTCGACCTCCCGGTCCCGCTCCATCGGCCCCGTCCGGATCCCTCGGGCGAAAAATGCGGCCGCGCGCGCGCGGAATCAATGTCGGTGCGCTCTTTGGTCCGGTCGACCTCCCGGTCCTGCTCCAACGACCCCGTTCGGATCCCTCGGGCCAAAAACGCGGCCGCGCGCGCGCGGAACAAAGGTCGGTGCGCTCTTTGGTCCGGTCGACCTCACGGTCCCGCTCCATCGTTGCCGTCCGGATCCCTCCGAGCATTGCGATGGTCCCCGCGGATGCTCCTTGCCTCGTCGTGGCCAACCGTCGGTGGGTGCATCCCTTCACTCGTGCTCGGAGGACCCTTTGTTGCCCCTCGTTGCGACCCGTCAGTTGCCCGTGCGGTCTACCCCCCTTGCGGGACTCGTCCGTTCGCCACGCGACCCTTGCGGCTACCCCGCCTCCGCAGCGGCGGGTGCCGTTCCTCGTGCGGTCCTCGAGTGCCCTCCATTTGGAGAGTCCCTCCATGTTCTCCCATTCCTTCGGCCCGCTCCTGGCTTCGTGCGCTCTCACGGATGCGGTGGATTCATCGTGCCGGGGCCCCCGTGCCCCGTAACCCATCTCGAATCGTTGCCCGCCCCGATGCGACGACGTTCGCGGCCCGTCCCGGCGTCCCCCCTCCTCAGGTCGGCGGGATGACGGCGGCAGGGATCTGGCATCGCCCGAGGACGTGCTACTTGGTTGATCCTGCCAGTAGTCATATGCTTGTCTCAAAGATTAAGCCATGCATGTGCAAGTATGAACTAATTCGGACTGTGAAACTGCAAATGGCTCATTAAATCAGTTATAGTTTGTTTGATGGTACGTGCTACTCGGATAACCGTAGTAATTCTAGAGCTAAAACGTGCAACAAACCCCGACTTCTGGAAGGGATGTATTTATTAGATAAAAGGTCGACACGGGCTCTGCCCGGCGCTCCGATGATTCATGATAACTCGACGGATCGCATGGCCCACGTGCCGGCGATGCATCATTCAAATTTCTGCCCTATCAACTTTCGATGGTAGGATAGGGGCCTACCATGGTGGTGACGGGTGACGGAGAATTAGGATTCGATTCCGGAGAGGGAGCCTGAGAAACGGCTACCACATCCAAGGAAGGCAGCAGGCGCGCAAATTACCCAATCCTGACACGGGGAGGTAGTGACAATAAATAACAATACTGGGCTCCTCGAGTCTGGTAATTGGAATGAGCACAATCTAAATCCCTTAGCGAGGATCCATTGGAGGGCAAGTCTAGTGCCAGCAGCCGCAGTAATTCCAGCTCCAATAGCTTATATTTAAGTTGTTGCAGTTTAAAAGCTCGTAGTTGGACCTTGGGCTGGGCCGGCCGGTCCGCCCCACGGTGTGCACCGGCCTTCCCGTCCCTTCTGCCGGCGATGCGCTCCTGTCCTTAACTGGACGGGTCGTGCCTTCGGCACCGTTACTTTGAAGAAATTAGAGTGCTCAAAGCAAGCCCACGCTCTGGATACATTAGCATGGGATAACATCGCAGGATTTCGGTCCTATTGTGTTGGCCTTCGAGATCGGAGTAATGATTAAGAGGGACAGTCGGGGGCAATCGTATTTCATAGTCAGAGGTGAAATTCTTGGATTTATGAAAGACGAACCACTGCGAAAGCATTTGCCAAGGATGTTTTCATTAATCAAGAACGAAAGTTGGGGGCTCGAAGACGATCAGATACCGTCCTAGTCTCAACCATAAACGATGCCGACCAGGGATCGGTGGATGTTGCTTTCAGGACTCCGCCGGCACCTTATGAGAAATCAAAGTTTTTGGGTTCCAGGGGGAGTATGGTCGCAAGGCTGAAACTTAAAGGAATTGACGGAAGGGCACCACCAGGAGTGGACTGCGGCTTAATTTGACTCAACACGGGGAAACTTACCAGGTCCAGACATAGCAAGGATTGACAGACTGAGAGCTCTTTCTTGATTCTATGGGTGGTGGTGCATGGCCGTTCTTAATTGGTGGAGCGATTTGTCTGGTAAATTCCGTTAACGAACGAGACCTTAGCCTGCTAACTAGCTACGCGGAGGCATCCCTCCACGGCCAGCTTCTTAGAGGGACTATGGCCGTTTAGGCCACGGAAGTTTGAGGCAATAACAGGTCTGTGATGCCCTTAGATGTTCTGGGCCGCACGTGCGCTACACTGATGTATTCAACGAGTCTATAGCCTTGGCCGACAGGCCCGGGTAATCTTCGAAAATTTCATCGTGATGGGGATAGATCATTGCAATTGTTGGTCTTCAACGAGGAATTCCTAGTAAGCGCGAGTCATCAGCTCGCGCTGACTACGTCCCTGCCCTTTGTACACTCCGCCCGTCGCTCCTACCGATTGAATGGTCCGGTGAAGTGTTCGGATCGCGGCGACGCGAGCGGTCTGCCGCCCGCGACGTCACGAGAAGTCCACTGGACCTTATCATTTAGAGGATGGAGAAGTCGTAACAAGGTTTCCGTAGGTGAACCTGCGGAAGGATCATTGCCAAGACCCGGACGAGGAAAGACCCGCGAACGCGTGAACGAACCGCGACCGCGACGGGATGGCCCCGGCCGAACCGTCGCGTCGCCGATCGCCCCGCCTCCCCGCGCCGCGGGGGCGGCGGGCGGAACAGAACCCCGGCGCCCCGGAGGGCGCCAAGGAACAGGAGAGCGGGAGCGGGGCGCCGCCTCCGCTGGCCCGTCCCGCACCGGGTCCGGGAGGGAGGAGCGCGTCGTCGCCGTCTATGCCAGCCTTGCACGGTATGACTCTCGGCAACGGATATCTCGGCTCTCGCATCGATGAAGAACGTAGCGAAATGCGATACCTGGTGTGAATTGCAGAATCCCGCGAGCCATCGAGTCTTTGAATGCAAGTTGCGCCCGAGGCCACTGTTAGACATCAGAATAATGAAAATTAACCCAACTTTATTTGATTAAAATTGTTACTTTTTGTGATACTTTGCAGGAATTGACTCCATAAACGTGTAGATCTTGATTTTAGGAGTCCAACGACGCAAACGGAATGTAATTCGGACTTCAAACGAGCCCGAAATTGATTTTAGAAGGTTTTAGCATGGATTTCAGAGCCGCATGGTTTTTGGAGCATTGCCTTAAAATTTTTACTGGCTCACGGTGGACCGGCTCAGTGGTCCACCGCACGTCCGTTTGGTCCACGGCAGCCATTGCTGCCGGTCCACGGGCGGAGCCGTGGACCACCGTGCTCCGATCGCGTCGAAACTTGTCGAAGAGCTTCCCCCGGCGCCGCCAAAGCCGCCGGTAACCTTCCCGCCGGCCGAAGAGCTCCCGTTTGGCCGGAAAAGTGGCCGGAACCTGTGCCATCGCCCACGCGAGCCACGCCGCCGTGCCAACCGTCCTTCGCCCACGCCCATGCGAGCCGCGCCGTCCGCTACCCGCCCAAGCCCGCGAGCTCCGCCGCGCGTCCGCCAGCCGCCCGTCTCCCCCCCGCTGCCGCCCAAGTCCGCGAGCCGCCTGCCAGCCATTCTCTGCTGAGCCGTGCGTCCGCCCCAAGCCGTCCTCGCCGCACCGTCCGCCCCTGCGTCTCGTCCACCCGCTGTCGTGTCCGTCTCCGCCCCAGCCGCGCCTCTTTGCCCGCAGCGTCGTCTGCTCAGCTGCTTGTCATCGTCATTCAGACCGGGATGTCCGAAAACAAGGAAGCATCGAAACGAGAAGAGATGTCGGACGACGCTGGATGGACGCGGGATTGTGCGATAGAATTTTTGAATTTAATTTTTGAGATGGGATGATCGTAAAAAAATCAGATAAGGAGATCAGATTGAGATGAGGAAATCACCGTGCTTTCCACACGGACCCGACACGGTATTTTTCAGCTATAAATACCTCGGTGATTCTCTTCTGAAAGAAAAAAGGAATTTTTGGGAGGTTCCACTTGTTGTCCGTAGTTCCACCTGTTGCTGTGACAGAGAGTCAGAGTCGTATAAAAAGGGAGAAAGGGACCCTTGTTCCCTTACTTTTATTTTCTCTATACTCCAATTTTTATGCAATAAAATTTATTTGCTTTATATTAATCCATGTTTGCTTATTTTTATTTTAGTCATGCTGGAGTCATGTTGGATTAGCGTCTAAGGTAAGTCGTAGTGAATTAGTTTTGACTGACCTATACCTAAGGGACGGGCCGTGATCCACGGGTACGGGCCGTACTCTTGAGATAGGTCATATCTAAATTATTTTCACAAATTTATTATTTGCATTTAATTCTTGCATTAGTTCTAGTTTATTTTAGTTTATTTTAAGTCAAAAGAAAATACTTTTTCAAGATAACCCCAAAGTCTCTGTGGGATCGACCCTTACTCCCGCTATTCTATCCTTTAGAGTAGTGAAATTAAGGTTCTAAATCGGTGCATTACGACACGCATCAGATTTTTGGTGCCGTTGCCGGGGACTTTTGGCGTTATTCTAAAAAAAAAAAAAAAAAAAATTCAATTTTCAAAATTTTACATTCAAATTTTCAATTTTCGATCTTGAGTGCCCTGACATAAGGTTGCCCTGGCATAACTGGGAGGTTATGTTGAATGGTTGTCCTAGGGTACAAAAAGGTTGAACACACAAAAAAATTTTTAGATTCACTTAGGTAAATTTATTTTTTTGCAAAACCAAAAAAATATTACACAGACATTTCATAATTTATTAGGATCAGATACTTAATCATCTAAATTAAAAAAAAAATTAAGTTTAATTTTGTTTGTTTATAACTTTTTGGACACCTTAGCTGTTGCATTTCATAATTTCATAATATATCTTAAGGGCACAACCCATTAATCAGATAAGGTGGGGAGATCAATACCCTTCCTTAGCCCACAAATCATCAATCCAGCATCTGCATTGACCCAAGCCTTTAATTTTAAAATTAATTAGACGTCAACCCTAAGGATTTCGAGCTCAATAGGACAAGGAAACCCTAGAGTTGGACCGGGTTCAGATCATTTAATTCCTTGGTGTCTAAGAAAAGTGGTTCAGGGACTAGAGCCCGAAGGGACGTGAGTTGGTTCCGCTTACCTGGCCAATTTTAATTGGTGTCTAAGGCAAGCGATAAGGGAACCTTCACCCACCTTACACTTACCTGGCCAAGTCAGTTAATTGATCTTGGGCTTGGAGTGCTCGAAGGTAACCTTGGATCAGTTAGGAGCTGTCTAGATCCAGGTTAACCCTAGGATAATGATTTTGATTTGTTTCACTTGTTTGATTAAAAAAACAAATTTAATTAATTAATTAACTTTCTTCTAGTTTAGGACTCTCTTAGGAACTTCTCTTTAGACCTCTTCTCATTCTTCCGCTTTCCAATTAAAAAATTAAAAAAAAAATCTTTTATTGCTCTTTGCTTTAGAAGGGAGGGTGTATGTTAGTATATTCTAGGCGCCGACTTCGAGAACCTAAACATATATCCCTAGATCTGAAAATCGAAGGCTCCAGTAGAGCAACCAGCCCAGGTACTATGGATCCTAATCAAGGAATTGATCCTCCGCTGAAGGAGTACTTCACTCCTTCAAAATATACTTATTCACCTTGTATCCAAGTACCCCCTGTAGATGCCATTCAGTACGAAATCAAGTCCAGTGTGATTCAGATGTTA
The DNA here is from genome assembly GCA_021397845.1 of Areca catechu. Lineage (NCBI taxonomy): Eukaryota > Viridiplantae > Streptophyta > Magnoliopsida > Arecales > Arecaceae > Areca > Areca catechu. The sequence continues at coordinate 124,592,675 of CM038049.1, forward strand.
CCCTCTTTTTACGGACTTGCGACTGAAGACCCATATAAACATCTAGATGAATTTCTAGAAATCTGTTCCACTGTTAAGATCCAAAATTTCTCCGACGATGCTTTAAGGCTTAGGTTATTCCCTTTTTCTCTGAAAGATAAAGCCAAATATTGGTTGAATTCCCTAGACACCGTGACAATTTCAACTTGGGATCAACTTCAGAGGGAGTTCCTTAAGAAATATTTTCCCATAGGAAAGACGAATCAAATTAGAAAAGCCATTGCTAGTTTTTCCCAATTAGATGGAGAAATGTTTCATGAAACCTGGGAGAGATTGAAAGAGCTAATTAGAAAATGTCCTCACCATGCCATACCCAAATGGCAATTAGTCCAGTGCTTCTATGACGGTTTGTCAGAAAGGCACCGGCAAATGGTGGATGCCTCATGTGGAGGAACGTTCATGCTTAAAAATGAACATGAGGCATGGCAGTTGTTTGAAACGTTAAGTGAAAATTCTCTACATCATATGTCAGCTGCCCGTAGAGATCCTCCCCCAGGACCTGTAGAACCTAAGAGAGGAGGTATGTATGAAGTTGGTCGTGCTGTAGACATCTACAGCAAGGTTGATGAGCTATCTCAGAAGCTCGACCAACTTTTGCAAGCTGGAAATAATTCCTCCTCATCTCATCCTACTCATGAAGTCTGTATTATCTGCTCGAGTTCCACCCACACCTTAGGTGATTGTCCATCATCTTACCAATTTCCTGAGCTTCTTCAGGAGCAAGCTCATCAAGCTCAAACCCGAATGGCTCCTAGACCAGGAAACGATCCTTATTCGAATACATACAATCCCGGCTGGCGCAATCACCCGAATTTTTCTTGGAAACCCCAACCCGGAATCAATTTTTCTGTTAGGCCAAACAATCAGGAGACCAAATTTCAAAGCATGCAATTTTCTCAATATCAAAATGCCCCACAGCCTCCACAACCTCCGCCAAGCAATCTTGATCCTTCCTTTCAAGAGAAGATCCTTCAAACTTTGAAGGAGGGGCTGAACATGAATACCCAAATCCTTTACTCCCATACCCAATCCATTGCCAAGCTAGAAACTCAGATAGGTCAGCTAGCTACAGCTTTTAATCGGAGAGAAGAAGGTAAGTTGCCTAGTCAGCCCATTATCAATCCCAAGGGTCAATACATGGCTGAGAGTTCCACTGGACCTGAAAATTTTCCTGAACACGCTAAATCTATTATCACCTTAAGAAGTGGAAAAACATTAGATCAACCTGACCCGACCCAAGAAGTAGAACTGGCTAAGCCAGAGAAAAAGAATGAAGAGGAGAAGGAATCCATTGGTAAAGCACCTGTACCTAAGGCTCCATTCCCTAGTGCTTTGGAATCACCTTTACCATTGGATAAGAAAAATTTAAAAATGAATGAGATGCTTGAATTATTCAAGCAAGTCCAAATCAATTTACCTCTCCTCGATGCCATCAAGCAAGTACCGGCTTATGCCAAATTTCTTAAGGATTTGTGCACTCAAAAATGGAAATCTAAGGCACATATCCCTAAGAAAATCCTCTTAACTGAGCAAGCCAGCTCAGTTTTTCAGCAAATAGCTCCACCCAAACTCAAAGACCCAGGTACCCCAATTATCTCTTGTGTCATAGGGGACCTTACAATCAAGAAAGCCTTGTTAGATTTAGGTGCGAGTGTAAACCTTCTCCCAGGATCAATGTATGATCTGTTTAAATTTGGAGAATTAAAATCCACGACGGTGACCTTACAGTTAGCTGATCGATCCGTCAAGGCACCCTGTGGAATGCTCGAGGATGTGTTGGTAAAAGTAGATGAGTTCTACTTCCCGGTTGATTTTCTTGTTTTGGACATGGAATCTAGCGGTAACCCTAGTCAGATACCCATCATTCTTGGAAGACCTTTCCTAGCTACCGCTAATGCTTGCATAAATTGCAGAACAGGGGTTATGGACGTCTCTTTTGGGAATAAGAAAATGCGGTTGAATATTTTTAATGCATGCCAAGGACCACCATCTTATGATCATAACGAAGTCAACATGATAGAAGAAGTAGTAAACAGGAATCTTCCTGTATTGCTTGATTCGGATCCATTGCAAGCATGTTTGACACATTTTGGAACTGATGATTTTGATGTTGCTGAATATGCAAATGAAGTGAATGCTTTGTTAGAGCCACCCAAGTTTAGTCCCATTCCTCCTTGGACTGTGAAATTTGAATCATTACCGACTCAATCAAGCCCTTTAGTGCCATCCTTAGAAGCACCACCCAATTTGGAATTGAAGCCTCTTCCTGACAAGTTAAAGTATTCTTTTCTTGGATCCAATGATACCCTTCCGGTAATCATTGCATCTACTTTGACCTCTGATCAGGAACAAAAATTGATGGATGTACTTAGGGAACATAAAGAGGCAATAGGATGGACAATAGCTGATCTTAAGGGAATTGACCCTTCTGTTTGCATGCACCACATTCACTGTGAAGCAGAAGCTAAACCACATAGGGACATGCAACGGAGGCTAAATCCAAACATGCAAGAAATTGTTAAAAAAGAAGTGGTTAAATGGTTGGATGCCGGTATTATTTATCCAATTTCGGATAGCCAATGGGTCAGCCCAACTCAGGTAGTACCTAAAAAGTCAGGTATTACTGTCATTCAAAATGAAAAGGGTGAGTCAATTTCTACCCGAGCAACCACTAGTTGGAGAGTGTGTATAGATTACCGAAAACTGAATGCTGTTACTAGGAAAGATCATTTCCCTCTGCCTTTTATTGATCAAATTCTAGAACGATTAGCAGGGCAGAGTTTCTTTTGTTTCCTGGATGGATATTCAGGATACAACCAGGTTCCAGTATTTCCTGCAGACCAAGAAAAGACCACCTTTACTTGCCCTTTTGGAACGTTTGCATTCAGGCGTATGCCTTTTGGTCTCTGTAATGCACCAGCCACCTTTCAACGATGTATGTTGGCCTTATTCTCCGATATGGTTGGTCATTTCTTTGAAGTGTTTATGGATGATTTTTCTATTTTTGGATCTTCATTCGAGGACTGTCTCCATAATTTGGCTAATGTATTGAAACGCTGTATAGAAACCAACTTAGTCTTAAGTTGGGAGAAGAGCCATTTTATGGTTCGTGAGGGAATTGTACTCGGACACATTGTTTCTGAGCGAGGGATTGAGGTTGACAAGGCTAAGGTTGAATTAATCTCGAAATTACCTCCCCCGACCTCGGTTAGATAAGTACGATCCTTCCTTGGCCATGCTGGTTTTTATAGACGATTCATCAAGGATTTCAGCAAAATTTCTCGACCATTGTGTGATTTACTTGCCAAAGACAAGTCCTTTGATTTTAGTAAAGAATGTTTGACCGCTTTTGACATTCTTCGAACTGCTTTGACCACTGCACCTATCATCAAGCCCCCAGATTGGACTCTGCCATTTGAAATCATGTGTGATGCTTCTGATTATGCTGTAGGAGCTGTTTTAGGACAAAAGCTCAATAGGGAACCCCATGTAATTTACTATGCTAGTAAAACTCTTTCAGATGCACAAATGAACTATACCACTACTGAAAAAGAGTTACTAGCAGTTGTATTCACCCTAGAGAAATTTCGATCATATTTATTAGGGTCTAAGGTCCTAGTTTACTCTGATCATGCTGCATTAAGACATCTGCTATCCAAAAAAGATACCAAGCCTAGACTGATTCGATGGATCCTTTTGTTACAGGAATTTGACTTAGAAATTTTGGATAAGAAAGGTTCCGAAAATATGGTAGCAGATCACATTTCTAGGATCTTAGTAGAATACAACAAGGAAATTATTGGAGATAGGTTTCCTGATGAGCAACTATTCTCAATTTCTTCTACCAGTAATCTTCCCTGGTTTGCCCATATTGTGAATTATCTGGTAACAGGGCAAGTTCCTCCATACTGGTCACAACAAGAAAAAGATAGGTTCTTTTCGCAAATCAAATATTACTTTTAGGAGGAACCTGAATTGTTTAAACACTGTTCAGATCAAGTGATCAGGCGATGTGTCCCTGAGAGTGAATTCAAGAGTATACTCAATTTTTGTCATTCTCTTGCATGTGGGGGACACTTTAGTGGGAGAAAAACTGCAGCAAAGGTGCTGCAAAGTGGATTTTATTGGCCAACTCTCTTTAAAGATGCACATGAATTTGGCCGTAATTGTCTCAAGTGTCAACAAAGGGAGAATATTTCACGAAAAGATATGATGCCCCTAAACCCCATTTTAGTTGTTGAAATTTTTGATGTTTGGGGTATTGACTTTATGGGACCATTTCCTCTTTCCTTTGGATTTGAGTACATTTTGGTAGCAGTCGATTATGTTTCAAAATGGATTGAAGCTGTGGCAACTCGAACTAATGATCACAAAGTTGTGATCAAGTTCATTCAACATAACATCTTTAGTCGATTTGGGTGCCCAAGGGCCATTATTAGTGATGGAGGTGCGCATTTCACAAATAGACACTTTGACGCACTGATGAAAAAGTATGGAATTACCCATAAAGTAGCCACACCATACCATCCTCAGACTAGTGGTCAGGTAGAAGTTTCGAATAGAGAGATCAAGCACATTCTTGAGAAAATGGTAAGACCCGATAGGAAAGATTGGTCCGAACGTTTGGATGATGCTTTATGGGCTTACCGAACTGCTTTCAAGACCCCTCTAGGAATGTCTCCGTACCGGTTAGTGTTTGGAAAGGCTTGTCACCTACCTGTTGAATTGGAACACCGTGCATTTTGGGCTATCAAGCAATTTAATTTTGACATGAAGAATGCAAGTTTCCATAGAAAACTTCAGTTAAGTGAGTTGGAAGAGTTACGAAATGAAGCGTATGAGAGTTCGAAAATTTATAAGGCTCGAACAAAGGCTTATCATGACAAATTCATTCATAGAAAATCATTTGAGCCTAATCAAAAAGTATGGCTCTACAACTCTAGGTTACGTCTTTTTCCCGGAAAACTCCGCTCACGATGGGATGAACCTTTTGTAGTAACTCAAGTATTTTCCCATGGAGCTGTTGAACTTAAGGATCCTAAGCAATGGAATGTTTTTAAGGTGAATGGCCAGCGTTTGAAACCGTATATTGAAGGAATCAGTGATGGAGAAGTTGTTGAAACTCTTGATCTTGAACACCCAGTGTTGCTGTGATGATGAACTTAGTCTGGCTGAAGACGTTAAACTTAGCGCTCCTGGGAGGCAGCCCAGCTCTTTCCTTAGTTCATATTTTAACTTCTAGTTCTTTGTTTTTAGAATAAATGGAGTAATAAAAGAAGATTGCGGGAACATGGTGATAGAAGGACGTCCAATTCCATACCCTACCAGGTTGTATCCTTCCATGCCATTTCGTTATTAATATTCTCTTCCATTAGGGACAATGGAAATTAAGTTGGGGGGTGAGGTAATTAATTAAATCAAATCCTCGAGTAAAATTTAAATTTGTCTCGAATTGAAATTAATCAAGCTCACTAAATGATGAGTGATTAATGGTTTAGAAAAATTTTAGAGATACTGAGGGATGATTTATCAAGAAAACCCTATAAGTGGTAGAGTGTAGTCCAGAAAATTTTAGAAGAGAAATTCTAGACCCTTCGGCCTATTGATCTTAATAATGAATCTTACTTATTTTGGTATAGGCATTATAAAAAGTCCCCAGTTAAAAATTTCTGAGGTTAATAAAGATTTTTAGCATCTCTCACTGAGTAACCGGACCCCTTCGCCTAAGTAAGCATTGTTGTTCGCGTCAAAAGGTGGGGATGTAACGAAATCTTTTGTAGAGTTAGTCTTGACTTAGCCTTTTTAACTCGAGTCATAAGCCCGAGGGGTGTTTTACACCTAATGCCCTAAAGCCAACTGGTTTGGGAGTCATTGGCTTAAAGCTCGCTACAAGGGTTAATTAGAAAGCAAGGTGTCAGGACATTGCACTGACTTTACATTAAAAAAAAAAAAAAAAAAAAAAAAAAAAAAAAAAAGAGTGGGGACTAAATAAATATTGCGTCAAAACCAAACTAAGTTGGAAGATTTAGATAGTGAGATAGAAAGTTGGGAACGAAAACTCTTAAACCTTCTATGGACTTTATTCTACTACTAAATGGGTGGAATTGGTAATCCAATGAAGTACCTTTTTAATAGTCTAACCATGTATCCTTTGATTTTAGGGTTAGTACGATAATTTTCATTTCATGGACCATCATAGCACATAAGACTCATCCATTTCCTTTACTCGAGGACGAGCAAAGTTTATGTTGGGGGGTGTGTTAGACATCAGAATAATAAAAATTAACCCAACTTTATTTGATTAAAATTGATACTTTTTGTGATACTTTGCAAGAATTGACTCCATAAATGTGTAGATCTTGATTTTAGGAGTCCAATGACGCAAACGGAATATAATTCGGACTTCAAACGAGCCCGAAATGGATTTTAGAAGGTTTTAGCACGGATTTCAGAGCCGCACGGTTTTTGGAGCATTGCCTTAAAATTTTTACTGGCTCACAGTGGACCGGCTCAGTGGTCCACCGCACGTCCGTTTGGTCCACGGCAGCAATTGCTGCCGGTCCACGGGCGGAGCCGTGGACCACCGTGCTCCGATCGCGCCGAAACTTGTCGGAGAGCTTCCCCCGGCGCCGCCGGTAACCTTCCCGCCGGCCGAAGAGCTCCCGTTTGGCCGGAAAAGTGGCCAAAACCTGCTACCGTCGCCCATGCGAGCCACGCCGCCGTGCCAACCGTCCTCCGCCCACGCCCACGCGAGCCGTGCTGTCCGCTACCCGCCCAAGCCCGCGAGCTCCGCCGCGCGTCCGCCAACCGCCCAACCGCCCGTCTCCGCCGTCGGCCAGCCGCCCAGCCGCCTGCAGCCATCACCGCCGAAGCCGCCCAGCATCCCCCTGCGCCGCGTGTCCGCCGTGCTACCACCCAGTCCGCCCGAGCCGTGCCGTCCGCTTGCAACCGTCCTCCGTCCAAGCGGTCGCCGCCCTGCGCCAAGTCCGCCCAGCCGCGAGCTCCGCCGCGCGTCCGCCAGCCGCCCGTCTCCCCCGCGCTGCCGCCCAAGTCCGCGAGCCGCCTGCCAGCCATTCTCTGCCGAGCCGCGCGTCCGACCCAAGCCGTCCTCGCCGCACCGTCCGCCCCTGCGTCACGTCCGCCCGCTGCCGTGTCCGTCTCCGCCCCAGCCGCGCCTCTCTGCCTGCAGCGTCGTCTGCTCAGCTACTTGTCATCGTCGTTCAGACCGGGATGTCCGAAAACAAGGAAGCATCGAAACGAGAAGAGATGTCGGACGACGCTGGATGGACGCGGGATTGTGCGATAGAATTTTTGAATTTAATTTTTGAGATGGGATGATCGTAAAAAAATCAGATAAGGAGATCGGATTGAGATGAGGAAATCACCGCGCTTTCCACACGGACCCGACACGGTATTTTTCAGCTATAAATACCTCGGTGATTCTCTTCT